>SJYX01021251.1:12018-30305 GCA_006410675.1 Oreotragus oreotragus | reverse complement strand
ACAGACACTTTACCATCTGAGTGGCTGTGGTTGGGCAACACAGAATATTAACAACAGTGACTGAAACGAGATGGAAGACTATCTCGCCACGTCTGTGTCCAGGCCTGGGCCGTTCGGAGCTGGAAAGGTGCCGCGACTCAGGTCCTTTCTATCTTTTTGTTCTGTTGCTGGGTGGCTTCTGTTCTGTGGTCCAAGGTGACGCCTTGGTTTTCCAGTCAAAATCCCCATGCTGGGCACTAGGATTGAGGAGGTATGAAGGGATGCTCCTTCTTCGAAAGGCAGTTTACGGAAGTTGCACACCCTCCCTCCCCTTCCATCCTGGGCATTGCCCAGAAGACCCCCAGCTGCCCTGCCTGGCTGAGAGCTTTGTTCTGGGTTACCACATGGAACCATTTCGGAGGCAGCTGGATGGGGGCAGATATAGAAACTCCTGTGGCCGGGTGGGTGTCCCACCCCAGCGGTGATGCCTCCCTGTGTTGAGATGGGGAGTCGTGCAGCCCCCAGGGTGGGGGCCTTGAACGGAGTGGTCAGTTGGGGCAGGTGGACACTCGTGCAACACACATGAGCCCAGGGTCATCTTTTGGCGGGGTTGGGAGAGGGTGGGACAATGGTAGAGATGGCAAATACCATGCACTAAAAGCTAGTATTTTCTCCCATTTTCTAAATTTTTTTGTTTATTTATTTTTGGCTCTGCTGGGTCCTCATTGGTGCCAGCAGACTTTCTCTAGTTGCGGCGGGCGGGGGCTACTCTCTAGCTGTGGTAGGCAGGCTTCTCATTGCAGTGGCTTCGCTTGTGGAGTACATGCTCTAGGGCACGTGGACTTCAGTCGCCGTAGCCCGCGGGCTCAGTAGTTGCGGTGCGTGGGCTTAGTTGCTCAGCAGCGTGGGACCTTCTGGCACCAGGGATCGAACCCATGTCTCCTGCACTGGTAGATGGATTCTTTCACCCCTGAGCCACCAGGAAAGCTCTCTTTTCTTGGATAGAATAAGGGAGTAACAGTCGAGGGAGGGTGAGGAAGGCCCCCCACAAATAATTCTGAAATTCTTGTCAGTGATGGACAGTGGGAACATGTTTAGCCAGATTTGGGAAAATGGAACACTGACATTTCATATGCTCCAAATGTGAGGAACATCTCGCATCCTGCTGTATTAGCCAGGGTTCTCCGAATAAACAGAACTGAGAGGATGTGCCTAGAAACATCAGAGGAGATTTATTGTGGGTGGGAATCAGCTCATGTGAGGATAAGGGCTGAGATGTGCTGCAGTCTGCCATCTGTAAACTGCAGAACCAGAAAGTGGGTGGTGTGGATGATGCTTGCCCATGCTGGGGGCGGGCAGAACGTTGTCTGAGCAAATGCTAAGCGTTTCCAGAAACAGCCTAATGGACAGACCCAGAAATAGTGTTTTACTAGTTTTCTGAGCATGCCTTAGCCCAGTCAAGTGGATATATAAAATTATCCATCCCACCAGCTTAAGGGTAGTAGGTGATGTTAAGTGAGTTAAAGGGAGTGTGTAAATCGATAGAATCATTTTTGGAGATTAGTCTGGAGTCATATGTTGTCTTTAAAATGTTCAAGACAGAGATTTATCTGGTGATCTAGGGGTTAGGTCTGAGCACTTTCACTGCTGAGGGCACAGGTTCAATCCTTGGTCAGGGAACTAAGATCCCACAAGCTATGCGGTGCAGCAAAAAAAAAAAAAAATTCAAGCCTTTTTGATCCTGTAATAATTCCAATATAAAGAATCTAGCTCAGGGGCACGCTTCCTCAAAGATATTTGCTGTTTTGATTACTTAAATGGGGAGAAGCAAGGGGGTAGGCGGGAGGGAGGCTCAAGAGGGAGGAGACATATTTATACTTATGGCCGATTCACAATGTTGTACAGCAGAAACCAACACAATTACAAAAATAATTTTAAAAACTGGTAGTTCAAGATCAAGCAAAATAAGAATTAAGTACTTGGGACTGAATAAACTGATGAGGATGATGACAAAAATTAAAATAAAATAGGGAGAAACAGGATACCACCTAAGTGGCTAGTGCGGAGGGCCTGTGGTCTTTCTTCACATTTCTGCCTCAGTGACTGAGACACTTCTGCCTTCCTGGAGAAGAACTGGGGAAAAGGGTTCCCTCTGATCACTGCTCCTTACCCTCACAACAAACGTGTCTGTTAGTCACTCAGTCATGTCCAGCTCTTTGTAACCCCATGGACTGTAGCCAGCCAGGCTCCTCTGTCCAAGGAATTCTCCAGGCAAGACTGGAGTGGGTTGCCATTGCCTTCTCCCTGGATCCTCCTGATCCAGGGATCAAACCAGGGTCTCCTGCATTGCAGGTGGATTCTTTACCATCTGAGCCACCAGGGACAGGGGCAATTTAGCCGATGGTGGAAACAGGCCAAGGCTACTGACCGCGCACCAGCTGTCTGCTGTCTGCCTGGACCGCCCAGGTTGCCGCAGAGCACACACCCTCGTGCATGCAGCTGGTCTCACCAAGCCTCCAGCTCTGCACACCCACCCCCGCTCACATCAGCTGTAGGGACAAGAGCCTGGTTTGGGCTTCAGGCTTATAATGTGGATTTATGCTGTATTTTTAGTCCTGTTGGGTGCTTCTCCTTCTCAGAGGGTGGTGAGGGGTGACTGTGCTTCCTGGGAGGTGTGTGCCATCCCAGGAGTATCGCCAAGTACAGGGAGAAGAGGTGGGACTGGGAGCCCAAGCGTCTAAAGGCAGGAGGGGCCGTGGAGTCTGGCAGCAGCTGCCGCAGGCTGACTCACAGCTGCCCGTCTGCTGTGCGGGGGTAGGGTGTGGGTGGGCCCCAGGAACAGGCTGAATAACACAGTCGGCACAAGTGGAGTGTGAGTCACTGTGAGGCTGGCGTTATCAGCCCAGGCCACGTGACCCTCTGCGACCATGCCCCCCCTCAAGCAGAGCTTAGATACTCTGGATTTGCAGAAATAGCCAAAGACAGGCATCGAAGTACTGGAGAGTTTTTCCTCTGGGTCATGGGAAACAGAAGAAATCTTGGCGCACGAATGCCCTTGTTCAGGAAAGACAACTGTATTTTCTCTACAGTCATCATTTCTGACACTGTAGCTCCCTAGGTCCCTGAGGTTTCCATCACATCTCTGGCACACCTGGGACTTTTGTGGTGATGGGGTATGGTGTGGGGAGCGAATATTTAGTCCTGGTCATCAATCCATACTAGGGACCCCAAGACACCAGCTGTCCCTGGGTATGTGGCCCCTGCTGCTGCTAAGTCACTTCAGTCGTGTCCGACTCTGTGTGACCCCATAGACGGCACTTGGTGGCTATCTCAAAGTGCTGTCTTTTGGATAATGCACTTTTGTTGTCTGTTGACTTAGACTAGGCTTCCCTCGGAAGAAGGCAATGGCACTCCACTCCAGTACTCTTGCCTGGAAAATCCCATGGACGGAGGAGCCTGACCAGGCTGCAGTCCATGAGGTNTGGTGGCTATCTCAAAGTGCTGTCTTTTGGATAATGCACTTTTGTTGTCTGTTGACTTAGACTAGGCTTCCCTCGGAAGAAGGCAATGGCACTCCACTCCAGTACTCTTGCCTGGAAAATCCCATGGACGGAGGAGCCTGACCAGGCTGCAGTCCATGAGGTCGCTAAGAGTCGGACACAACTGAAGTGACTTAGCAGCAGCAGCGGCAGGCTGAGAAGGCAATGACAACCCACTCCAGTATTCTTGCCTGGAAAATCCCATGGGAGGAGCCTGGTAGGCTGCAGTCCACAGGGTCGCTAAGAGTCGGGGTAACTCCTACAGCAGTTGACTTAGCTGGGTTTTCTAAGGCAAGGGGCTAGTAATATAATATGCTATGTCCTTCTGACTTTTTGAAAAAGTGCAATATACAAAACATGAGTGCTAAGTCATTTCAGTCATGTCTGACTCTTTGCCACCCCATGGACTATAGCCCGCCAGGTTCCTCTGTCCATGGAATGTTCCAGGGAAGAATACTGGGGTAGGTTGCTACTTCCTTCCCCAGGGGATCTTCCCGACCCAGGGAGCGAACCTGGGTCTCCCGCATTGGCAGATGGTGGATTCTGTACCACTGAGCCACCGGGGTACCCTTATATACAAGACATTTTTGGCCAACTCTGCTTAAGGAGTCAGACTTGTTCTAATGAGAGCCTTGGCAGCAGAAAATCCAAGCTCCTAATAGAGATCCTTCTGACTAAGGGAGGGCAGTATTTTGGATTTAAATGCTGTTGGCATTTCATAGGTAGTTTCATTTTTGAACTTCTAACTCTCACTGCGGATCTAATTACTGGAGGGGGTCTTGTTAAAATCACAACATTTCTTCTATCACTGATATTTTCTATTTGGAATATTTCATGCTATGTTGGGCTGACTGCAAAATACAGGGTTTTTCCAACGTTTTCCTTATGACGTGCAGCAGGCCAGTGCATCAGACATCATGGCCCTATTACTGAAGCAACGTTGTTACAAAATACACGGCTGTCAGCCCCAGGCTCCCATGAAAGCAGAGCCTGCAACAGAGGCCTGTGTAGGCAGTCTGTCTGCAAAGCGACACTAGGGAGGAGATAGAAAGGGAGCAAGACAAAGAGGACCAGCTCACCCCGAGTTCAGCATTGCCATGGTAACCACAGCTCAGGCTCACCAGGGCTGCCTGGAGCTCAGGAAAGGCGGCTTAGGTCCAGCTCTAGGGGAGCCTAACGCCTGCCCACCGTGTCCTGTGGGAGTCCACTCCCTCTGCTTCCAGGGCGAGCGGTCAGGTGGCACCTGTGTGGACCTGGTCAGAGCAGCATCAGTGGCCCCAGTAAGAGGTGGGACAGAGACAATCCCAAGTGACCACAACAGGTGTTCAATCAAGCTATTAACCAAGTGCAATGCACTCTGCTATAATTTATTCTACTCGAGTACACACATGTACACACACACACACACACATTCAAGTTGAGGTCCACTAACCAGTGGTTTTCAAAGTGCAGTCTTTTCAGTGGGTGAAAAGTGAAAGTGTTGGTCGCTCAGTCATGTCCAACTCTTTGCGGCCCCATGGACTGTAGCCTGCCAGGCTCCTCTGTCTGTGGGGGTTGTCTAGGCAAGAATACTGGGAGTGACATTATCAGAGAAATGCAAATCAAAACCACAGTGAGGCACCATCTCACAACGGTCAGAATGGCTGCGATCAAAAAGTCTACAAACAATAAATGCTAGAGAGGGTGTGGAGAAAAGGGAACCCTCCTACACTGTTGGTGGGAATGCAAACTAGAACAGCCACTATAGACAACAGTGTGGACATTCCTTAAAAAACTGGAAATAGAACTGCCGTATGACCCAGCAACTCCACTGCTGGGTATACACACCGAGGAAACCAGAACTGAGAGAGACACGTGTACCCCAATGTTCATCGCAGCACTATTAAAAATAGCTAGGACATGGAAGCAACACAGGTGTCCACAGGCAGATGAATGGAAAAGCTGTGGTACATATACACAATGGAATATTACTCAGCTATTAAAAAGAACACATTTGAATCAGTTCTAATGAGGTGGATGAAACTGGAGTCTATTATACAGAGTGAAATAAGTCAGAAAGAAAAACACCAATACAGTATACTAATACATACACACACACACAAACACACATATATAATTTAGAAAGATGGTAACAATGACCCTATATGTGAGACAGCAAAAGAGACACAGATGTAAAGAAAAGACTTCTGGACTCTGTGGGAGAAGGTGAGGGTGGGATGATTTCAGAGAATAGCACTGAAGCATGTATATTACCACCGGTGAAACAGATCGCCAGTCCAGGTTCAATGCATGAGACAGGGCCCTCAAAGCCGGTGCACTGGGACGACCCAGAGGGATGGGACGGGGAAGGAGGTGGGAGGGGTGTTCGGGACTGTGGGACATATGTACACCTATGGCTGATTCATGTCAGTATATGGCAAAAACCACAACAATATTAAGTAACTATAATAAATTAATTAAAAAAATACTGGAAGTGAAAGTGAAGTGAAAGGCACTCAGTCGTGTCCAACTCTTGTGACCCTATGGACTGTAGCCCCCAACGTTCCTCTGTCCATGGGATTCTCCAGGCAAGAATACTGAAGTGGGTAGCCTAGCCCTTCTCCAGGGGATCTTCCAGACCCAGGAATCGAACCTAAGTGCCCTGCATTGCAGGCAGATTCTTTAGTGAAGAATACTGGGGTGGATTGCCATTTCCTTCCTCAGGGGATCTTCCTGACCCAAAGGTTGCACCTGCCTCTCTTGAGTCTCCTGAATTTGCAGCTGGATTCCTTATCCCTGAGCCCCTGGGGAAGCTCTTGCAGGGGGCCTGTGAGGTCAAAACCATTTTCGTAATAACACTAAGATGCTATTTGTCTTCTTCACATCCATTCTGAGTGTTCAGTGGAATCTTCCAGAGGTTTGGGGCATGTGGTATCACAACAGATTGCAGACGCAGGTCTGAGAACCCAGCTGTCTCCCTTTAAGCTAGATGCTAAATAGGTTCACAAAAATGTAAAACAATTCTACTTGTCTCACTAAATTTGTTCTGGAAAATATAGTTATTTTTCTAAATAAACTATTACTTAAATACAACAAAATTTAATAGGCTTATTATATAAACAAATACTTTTAACATTCCTATTTTCATTTCTAAATGTAATCCATGTATACAAAATATCTTTGGGGCTTTACGCAAGTATAAATAAAGGAGTCTTGAGATTTAAAAAGAGGAGGGAGAGAAAAAAAAAAAAAGCTGAGAATCACTGCACTAAACTGATCGTGACCTTTAAAAGAATCACCGCCCACAGTTCGGCGGGGAGAAGACAGCTCTGCTAACTGCCACTCTCTCTTCCAAAGTGAATGGCCATTCCCCTGGCTGACCCCAGGCTCGGTCAAGTCCAGCTGATGAAGGCAGAAGTTCCGATCCTGGCTGCAAGTTATAAGCATCTGGGAGATGTTAAAAATTACCCAGCCTGTGCCCCAGCTCGGACCAATGAATCAAAATTTCTGGGGATGGGGCACAGTACTGTTCTTTTGTCATTGTCGTTCAGTCACTCAGTCGTGTCCGACTCTCTGTGACCCCATGGTCGATAGCCCTCCAGACTCCTCTGTCCATGGGATTCTCCAGGCAAGAATACTGGAGTGGGTGGCCATTTCCTTCTTCAGGGGGGTCTTCCCAACCCAGGGACTGAACCCATAACTCCTGCATCTCCTGTACTGCAGTTATTCTCTCCACTGAGCCCCAGGGAAGCCTCTCCTAGTTCACCCCACTATTCTAACGTTTATCACCACAGGTTAGTTTTTCCTGATTCTGACCTCCATATAAATGGCATCACACGGTATACACGTACTCTGTTATGTCTGGGTTTTTACGCCCAACATTGTATCTGTGACGTTCACTCATGTTGCTAGGTAATTTTTCGTGTTTGCAGGGCTGTGTGGTTTTCTACTGTGTAAACATGACATAGTTTATCGACCATTCTACCCCTGACAGAGTTGGCTGGTCCCTTCAAACTGCTCTTAAGTATGGTGACATGCCCTTACCATAAACTGACTTGGGAACCGGGACTCACTAGAGGACAGAAACAGCACCTTCACACCATCCGGCTCACGCCTGTACAAGGCAGGGATAAGGCTGCTATGTCGTGTCAGTCGTGTCCGACTCTGTGCGACCGCACAGACGGCAGCCCACCAGGCTCCCCCGTCCATGAGATTTTCCAGGCAAGAGTACTGGAGTGAGGTGCCATTGCCTTCTCCAGAACTTGCATGTCAGTATGCAAGTTCTAGTTTTCCCAACTATTGAAAATTAGTAGTTTCTTTTTCTTTTCTTTCTTTCCTGTTTGTAGTAAAGCACAGTTAATTTTGCATAAATGAAAAAGTGTCTCCAAACCTGTGTAGAGATTTAAGTTATCGAAAGTTACGTGGCCTTGAATGCTGGATGAATTTAGATTTGGTCCCACTGGCCAACTGTGAGTAAACTCTTGCTTAATTGTGTATGGTTTGTTTTTTCAAACTTATTTCCATCTAAAATTCTTCACCTTACGTGAGACATACCCAGATATTAGTATGGCGTGTATGCACACTAAGTCGCCTCAGTTGTGTCTAACTCTTGTGACGCTATGGACTTGTCCTGTCAGGCTTGTCTGCCTTTGGGATTCTCCAGGCAAGAATACTGGAGTGGGTTGCCATTCCCTTCTTCAGGGGATCTTTCTGACCCAGGGATTGAACCCAAGTCTCTTTATGTTTCCTGCATTGGTAGGCAAGTTTTTTATACCACTAGCACCACCTGGGAAGTCCCAGCAGAGTTACTCAAACTAATCCGTATACCAAATCCTCCAACCCCTTCAATGGTACTTCCCCAAATCTGCTTCAGTGGAAGGCACAACCGTCTCCTCAATTTCTTAACTCAAAAACACCTAGGAGTGACCCTTGACCCACAACCCCTCTCGTGACTGCCTACCCTGAAGCGCCAGATCCAGCTGTGCCACCAACAAATGTTACAAAGCCACCTGCTCCTCCCCAGCCCCACTGCCACCCCTCTGCAAGCACTGCCTGCCTGGACTAATGCAATAGTCTCCTGATCAGTCTCAAGTCCATAGTCCTGCCCCACGCCAAGTCCCCCTCTGAATCCACCCTCCATTCACGGCCCAGTGGCTTATATTTTTTTCTTTTTTTTTGGCTGGGCCTTGTGGCTCGTGGGATCTTAGTTCCCTAGGGATTGAACCTGGGCCCTTTGCAGTGAAAGAGTCCAAATCACAGGACTGCCAGGGACTTCCCCCCAGTGGCTTTTAAAGACACAGATCGGGCCACGTCCCACTCTTCCTTAAAACCTCCCAATGGCTCAGTATCTAAAGTGCCTCACGCCCATCATAGTGACAGGTAAACCTGATGTCTCATGCGGGCCCACACCATGCTCACACCCTCCTGCAGCAAGCAAGCACTAGGCCCCCTGCTGGCCGTAGGACACACCAAGTTCCTTCAACCAGCAGGCCTCTGCCCTGGTTCAGTACAGAAAGCTCCTTCCTGCCCTGGTCATCTTCATAAATGGCCACTGATTCTGCTGATCAAATCTCAACTCCAACGGTCTCCTCTCAGCAGCCCTCCCTGACCACCCACGTAGTTGTCCCTTAGACACATATCTGATGGTGAGGACACATTAAATGTCTCCTCTCCAAAGTTTGAGAGTTTGAATTCTGGGCTTCGAAGAACAAACAGCGGGGAGGATACAACTGCCCTTTGAAAATTACAACATGAATGCCTTTTTGCCATATGGAAACTCCAGTATTTTGGTCACCTCATGCGAAGAGTTGACTCATTGGAAAAGACTGATGCTGGGAGGGATTGGGNCCAGTTTTAATGCAGCTTCAAACCTCATGCCCCAGCTCCACTTCCATCTCTGTACTTTGTGGCACAGTGTTGAACAACACAGAATGGTCACTGGGGTCTGTAAAGAAGCATGAGTCCTCGGGCTTCCCGCCCCACCCTAGGACTGCTTGCTGACCTCTGACCTCATGCCTGGTCATCTGCTCTTTCCACTCTCATGGTAGTTCTCCAGCCTGCCTCCAAAAGGCCAGATTCTACAGCCAAGCCCAGAAGAGCTTCAGGGTTGGAGACCTTCAACCCCAAATGGCACACGGGCCACATAAATTCCTCAGATATGCACCCCAAAGCAAAAGAGCCTCTGGGGATTCAGTTTCTCTTACCAAGTTTGAGCTGAGGGAAAAACATTGTAAAGGCATGTGAGGAAAGCGGTCAGAGAACTGTTTTGCTCAACATCAAATGCATTCCAGGCCTTATCTAATCAGGGAGTCTTCTTCACAGCTGATGCAGAGAGGCCGTTCCTGCAAATTGTTCCCGAGCCAGGGAAAGGGGCCTTGATTTTAAATACAAAATAATGGTCCTTTTGGCACAAAGTAGGTTGGCAGCTGGAGGTTTGGGGTGACCCCTGACCCTCTCCCACAGTTCCTCCTGAGTCCCGCTGCACAAAACCAAGCCATCCTCAAATCCTAGGCTCTAATTGGCTCTGGTTTGTTTTGCTTTTCTATTCTATCCAGAGCTTCAAAAGAAGCTTCCATAATTGTTTGAGGCATGAAAAAGGCAAGTTTCAGCTTTCCTCACTGGAATTGGAGGTAATTACTGTCTTGCCCACACGAGCCGGTACATGCTTCAAATCAGATGGCCCTAGGTTGTTTTATAAAGTGTAGCTGGGCCTCTGAGCCAAGAGAGGGAGGATTATGGAGCCTTCCAAAGGCTTTGTTCCAGAGAGAGAAGAATTCGAACACCTCAGAGATGGTGAAGGGAATTTCCATATCCTTCTGTGATCACTGCAAGCCCTACCCAAGAGGCTTGGCTTGAAAAGATTGTGTCCTCAATCTCATTCTAACAAATTCAGGGGAATTTTTGGTCCTCTCTCTAAAGAGACAGAAGCCTGACAGCTCACAGGACTCCCATTTTGTTTGTGACCAGAAATGACAGGCTTGGCCTGGGCTGTCCTCCTGAGCCACCTCAGGATGGGGCCAAACTAAGCCAGGCATGGTGAGAGCCCACCTCGGAGCACCAGACTGGGGCTCACTTTCATACTCTCAGCAAATCAAATACAGAGTCTCAGATTCACCTCCCCAAGTGCGGACTGGGAAGCAAGACCCTATTTCAAATCTCAGCCTATGAGCTGCATGTCCATAGGCAGCTGAGTCACACGGCAAATCCTTCTTGGCTTCCCCTATAAAGTGAGAAGAGTGGCCCAACCTCATAGGGTTGCTGTGACAGCTAAACGAGGTCAACTGTGGAAAGTGCTTGAGTGTAGCACTCACTACACATAGTGAGTGCTCAATTAATGTCCACTGTTATTAGCTAACATAATTGTCAGGGGCCTGGTTATGATGCCAGAGGATCCACTCTGCAAATGGTGGAGATTTTCAAGACTCTCGGGAGTCTTGCAATGGAGGAAGAAAAGAAGCTGCTGCAGGAGGAATGGAAGGAAGCTGAAGGGGGAACAGAGTGATCACCCCTACCCATAAGTGTCTTCCCTCCCAAGGGCATCACCATAAATATACTAGGTTTCCTGAAACTGCACAGACTTGAGATTTAGTTTTGCCTTTTTTCACTGATATATCTCAATGAGGCTTAGGTGGTTAAACAGCATTCACACACCAGTGTGAACTGGTTTACTTGCTTTCTCCCTAATACTTACACAGGCAGCATCTCCAAGGGGCCAGGGAACTTGGAACTGAGGAAGAAAGAGAAAATAACAGAGCTATGAAGCACTTCCCAGGACAAAGCTAGTTATTCTAATTCTGGAAGTTCTGGTTTAATCCACTCACTGGCTCACAGACAGCCTGCTTGGCTCATGGGAAAAAAACGATGCGGGAGTCAGTGTCCTGGGGGCCGTGAATTGCTTTTCTGATTTTTGTATTTGCATGTCCACTACTCCTAAGTGCAATTGACCAGCCTTTTCAAGTGGCTTTCAGGGCTCCTCCTCTGTCCAAGAGAGCTCCATATGGGCAGCCCAGGGTGCAGGCCTCAGTCCTTTTACACATCATCCCTAAATGACCTCATCTGGGCCCTCCAGTCTTCTTCTGTGTTGCTGACTCCCAAACCAGCTTCTCTCCTGAGTTGGGAATTCAGTTGCCTACACGACATCTCCCTTTCAAGTGTTCCCAACTAAACTTTCAGCAACCCCTTCTTCCCACCCTGTGCCACCCAAAACAATGAAAACAAAAAATCCCATCAATAAGGTCTCCTTATAAATGTTCTCGCCGCGGATGACCATCAAAACCATTGGTCTCTTTGTACCATGTGCTCTTCTTTCACAGCATTTCAGACAAGCTATATTTATGTATTTTTGTATATCTGTCCCTCAATAGACTGAACTTCATGAGGATGAGATGTGGTCTATCTGCTTCCTATTCTTCCCTGACACACAGTGGTGGGGGGTTTAGTCGCTAAGCTCTGTCCGATTTTTGAGACCTCATGGACTGTAGCCTGCCAGGCTCCCCTGTTCATGGAATCCTCCAGGTAAACAATACTGGAGCGGACTTTCATTTTCTTCTCCAGGGGAATTTTCCCAACCCAGGGATCGAATGTTGGTCTCCTGCATTGCAGACAGATTCTTTACCAACAGAGGCACCAGGGAAGCCCTGATGCATAGCAGGTTCTTGCTAATTATTTGCTAAATGAATGAGTGATTTCAAAGTGGAGATGAGGCTTTGGGTAAGGAGGAGAGTTTTTAGGTGCAAGAAGGCCATGAAACCTCAGAAAAAATACTTGAGATCACATCTTGCTTTCCTGAAGTAGGCCATGTGGCCACTTCCCCCTTCCACTTGAAGTTTCATATTTGATAAAAGCCCTGAACAGTTAGAACAAACAAGTAGGCCCTGATCATGAACTTGATGAAGTGCTGTGAGCCTAAAGGCCTGATACGGGGAGTGCCTAAATTATACTCAGCAACATGGTGGACTCTCAATTCTCCTTTCCAGTGGGCAATTTAATAGCCAATATTCTAATAGTTTGTAATTTAATCGTTCATAATCTTGAAAGTTTTACATGTGGCTTTATATTATGTTTCTGAATTTGCATCAGGATACAAGGAGCTCTAACGGTTTAAGAATTCACAATAATGTGAGCTCAAATGTCCAATGTCACTGTCCCAGTTGCCTGTTAACAACTCCTCTGGGCTCCAACCACATGCAAAAAAACCAAATACTGCATTGGGCTTGGGAGGAAACTGCATTGGTACTTTTTGGGGAGCGGGGCTTTGTCAGAATTAGAGTCCAAACTCCAGCCCTTCCTTCCACTTAACCAGCTCTATTTTCATGTGATCTGGCCTGGTCTTTGCTTTCTCATCAACACCTACCTCCCAGAACTATTTGGAAATGTAGTCAAGTTTTCGGAAAAAAATTAATCTGTACTATTCCCTCAGGTCGATGCAAAACAAGTCAAAAGCAATGTTGAGCCCTCTGCAAAGCTTCTGTTTCACCTCTGAGGAAAGAAAGATCTCTCTTCTCTTTTTCTTTCTTCTTTAAAGGGCCTTCTCTTCCTGATCCAGTGGGCTAAAGTAAACAAGGACCTTTTTCCATAAATCACATCTGGTTGTGAAAGCTCCCGCTAATGCCTCTAGAAACCTGAAAGAAAAGTGCTGTCCTAGGCAATCTAATATGGAAACACTGGGTCCTGCCTGGGCTCCTCTGCCTGGAGCCCTGAGTAGGGCTTCCACTGGCCCTATCGATGGCGTGAATGGTGGTGAATTTCTTCACGCTAATGCGTATGTCTGGGCATTAGCTCATGTTGTCTTGGGTCCAAGTCTCAAGGTTAGAATGTGGAGACATCCTGCGATCCAAGGCAGAACCAATCATGTTGTCAGTGGATGGATGGGACCCCAGAATTCCCACCTCCTTTTCCCGTCATGAAGTTTATATCTCGAGGGAAAACAGCTGTCCGGGTTCAGGCCAACTGGGACTGAAGCCAGCTGTTCCTTCTAGATGCCAAAAGCCAGCTGTACACCCACTCTTCTCTCCCACTCCCTAAGCCCGAAGTCTTAAACTTTATCAAATTTATTAATAACTTTGCTAAAAACACGTCTCTCCAGGCTCCCCTCCAGAGACTTTGATTCAGTGAGTTCAGATTGACCAAGAAATCTGCATTTAAATAGCAACACCTCCACCCCTACCTTTTTTCTTTCCCTGGGAAATTCAGATACAGTTGCTCTGAGAATCATACTTTGAGCAACAGTCTCCACAGTGAAAGCTGGTAAATGTTTAACAACTGATTTTGGAGGGAAGAGAGTCTGCACTGTAGCCTATTGACTTCCAAGATGCAACTGTCCCCATCACGGTCGATTCAAGCTACCAACAATGACACCCTGATTTAGCTTTGTTTTTCCCTGTATCCCCAGCTCTTGGAGTGGTTTGTTTTAGTGACTGATTCCCAGAGACCTCTAGGGGTTCCAAAGCAGAAAGAGAGGAAAAAGGAACAAGAAAGAAAACGCAATTAGTGAGGGCCCCTGGCCTTGGCCACATTGACAACCTTGTTCAACCCAGCTTTTAGCAGGAGGAGGTTTTCAAACACCTGCTTCTGCCTTCGTTTGATAAGCTTTCTGGTCGACTCACATAAACCTGATCCTGCTGACCTAGGGGATGATGAAAAGGCTGAGTGTTGGGCACCTGAGGGGATGAAAGGGGCTGGGGGAGGACCATGGGGTGGTCATATGACCCGGGGTCGCCAGCGGCTTAAGCCCTTTTGTGCCCCCACCCCCACCTCCGGCTCTGGCCCAGCTCTGGAGGGTTTTGGTGATTTCCTCCTACCCCCGACTAGGCAAACAGATGTGGAAAGATCTCCAGTTCCCAGGGCTCCGGACACAACTGCTGGTTGTTTCTCCTCCACCGATGGGGCCCGTGATCACAGACTGATTTTTTTACACATCACTCACCAAAGAGCTGGGCCCAGTCAGGTGCGGGTTCAAACCCACTCTGTGTGTCTGCAGTGAAAAACTGAACTGAAACGGACTGAAAAATAACCCTGTCCCTCCCTGCCTTGCTCTAAGTCCACTTTGTGGAAATGCTGAGGACTTTAGGAGAGGCCGGCTTGTCGGCTTTTCCACGGCGACCAAATCCTCACGGGAGCCCTGACCTTTAGAACCAATGCAGCCTCTCGGCCTGCTGCTTCTCTTGTCCTGATTGGTGGTCCTGCCAGAGGGAGTGAGCCCTCTTGCCCACTTGAAGTCTGGAGCTTGAAGGACCCCACTGCTCTGAAAAGGATGCCTCTACAGTGCACTGAGCTTTTACAGCTCACTGGATGAAAGGGAGAGAAGAAAAGCATTATAAAGAAAGGGCTGCAGGTGTTACCTTCCCCATTTACCTTAATTATACCACCCGGATCGTCTGAGGAATTTCTCAGAGTCCAGCTTTCTCCTACCATCCACACACCTTTCGTAAGTGGGGCAAACAGAAGCATAAAAATACCCTAACCTCGCTTATATAAAGAACCTTTCTCATATCTACTCCATCCACAAGAGTAAGCTGGTATCTAACAAGCTATATATCCAATAAACATCCAACAATGTTTCTAGTTTGTGCAACAGATGGTGGCCATCACAGTCTGACACAAAGACCTGGTACACGCATGTGTTAGCATGTAGCACACTCACCTACAAATGCTATAAGCGATGAAACAGCATCCATTTCTCTAAAGCAATGGGTCTCAAAGTGAGGTCTGTGGATCCCTGGCATCCCTGAGACCCTAAGAAGGTGTTTGCAAGGCCAAAACTATGTTCATAATTCCAAGATATTATTTGTCTGCTTCACAGTTTTGACATTTGGGTAAAACTGTCATATTCTTCACTGCCACAAAGTCGGACCAAAAAAATAAAGAAACCAATTTCCCTTGAGTGTGTCTGAGATGGAGCAGTAAAAATTAATAATTGTACGAAATCCTGCCCAAAGTCCAAGTCTTTTGAGTATTATGTGTGGCAAACTAGAACGTAAGCATAAGGCATTTCTGGTGCTTTCTGAGGTACAATAGTTTGTTCAGAGAAAAAGCATTTGTGAGAGCGTCTGAGTGGTGAGTTGAACTAGCCACTTTCATGAAATACCATGGTTACTTGAAAGGACTGAATTACCATGGTTATTCAGACTTGGTTATTTGACAGTCATTTTCTCTGAAAGGAACAATCTGAACTTGTCATTTTAAGAAAGATAATTGACAGTGCTTGTTGTCAAAATAAAAACTTTCAAGCAAAAGTTAAAATTTCTGAAAACTTGTATCTGTCTCAGTGAGCTTAATACTGTCTCAGTACTTAGAGAGTTTTCAGATAAGATCAGTGGTGATATCAACAAATATGAATTTTTAGTTTTCATCATGAAGTAGATCAGATTCAGATCCGCATAACTTAGTGAAGCAATATTTTCCAAATGACCATGCATAGATTACAAAATCATGCATGGGCAAAAGATCCATTCAGCGCAACACAGACCAAACAGATTTTAATGAAACTGAGTACAAAGAGTTCATTGAGATAGTTTCAGATTCCACATTGCAAGTAACATTTAATAAACGACCATTTATCGAGTTCTGGTATAGTGTCAAAGAAGAATATCTACAATTATCTGAAAAGGCTATTAAAAATATTCCTCCCTTTTCCAGCTTCGTATCTGTGTGAGGCTGGATTTCCTTCATAAACTTCAACCAAAACAATATTATCACTGCTGATTGAATGCAGAAGTAGATATGAGAATCCAGCTGTCTTCTATTAAGCCAGACATTAAAGAGATTTGCAAAAATGTAAAACACTGTCATTCTTCTCATTAAATTTTGTTCTGTTTTGTTTTGGAAAACACAGCTATTTTTACAGTAAGATTGTGCTATTTTAAAGTTTTAAACAAATGAATAAAGTTTTGGATTTTTGTTCATTAATAAATAGGAGTTTATTCATATAAATATATGTTAAATGGTTAACAGATAAGCATTAACACAATATTGACTGGGAGATTTTTGCAGAAACTAATGCCCGTGGCTGGCAATTTATTATGTAAATATATATCAAAACATCCACATTTGAGTATCAACAACTTAAAAAAAAATAGTTTTCTGTTCTAATTTTTAATATGGTAAATGACTTAAATATCTATTGCTGCATAGCAAAATACTCCAAAACCTAGTGGCTTAAAACAACAATAGTCACTAAACAGGTAAAGAAGATGCGGTACATACAGAATGGAATACTACTCATCCATAAATGAGAATGAAATAATGCCACTTGCAGCAACATGGACGGACCCGGAGAATGTCACACTCAGTGAAGTGACTCACAAAGAGAAAAGCAAATACAATATGATATCACTTATATGTGGACTCTAAAATATGACACAAATAAACCTATCTACAAAACAGAAACAGACTCACAGGCATAGAAAACAGACTTAGGTTGCCAAGAGGTGGGCGGGTTCTGGGGGGGATGGATTGGGAGTTTGGAATTAGCAGAGAGAAACTAGTATATAGAGAAAGGATAAACAACAAAGTCCTACCATACAGCACAGGGAACTATATTCAAAATCCTGGGATAGACCATCATGGGAAAGAATATGAAAGAGTATGTGTATATATGTGAACAACTGGATCATTTTGCTGTACAGGAGAAATGAACACAATATTGTAAATCAACTATCAATAAAATAAATATAACTCCCCCCACCCCCAAACACACAACCATCACTTGTTACCCCTTAGAGTTGCTGAGGACAGGAATTCGGGAGTGGCTTGGCTGGGCCCTTCTGGTTCAGGGTCTCTTGAGAGCTTGTACCCTTCAGGCCTGACCAGGGCTAGTACACTGACAAGCCTGGCCAGTTGTGTCTGGCTATTGTGAGGGGCCTCATTTCCTCTTCACATAGGTCTCCCAGTGTCCTCAAAATGCAGCCACTGGCTTTCTCTGGAGTGGACAGTAGAAGAGACCAAGTAGAAACCTGTAGCCCCTATTGAGGCCTGGCCTCTGAAGCCAGCTGAAGTCACATATCCTCACCTCTGCCATTTTCTGCAGCCACACAGACCAGCCCTCATTCAACACACAAGGGCATGAATGCTGGGAGATAAGGATCACTGGGACTATCCAGGAGGCTGGTTACCCCCGGATTTATCAACAGATGCAAACATGGAAACAAAGGCTTTTGGGGGGGCTTCAACAAGTTTTAAGTATAAAGGGGTCCTTAAAAGCAAAACTTAGAGGAGGCATGGCAATCCACTCCAGTATTCTTGCCTGGAGAATCCCCACAGACAGAGGAGCCTGGTGGACTACAGCCCATGGGATTGTAAAGAGTCGGACTCAACTGAGTGACTAAGCATAGCACAGCACATGAGCCAAACGTGTGAGAGCTGAGAGCCTTGTTGGTTCTTTTTCTTCTCTTTCTCCTTCATCTCTCTTTCCCTCTCCCTCTCCTCTTCCTTCTTCTTTCTCTCCTTGCTCATAGTCATACGATCATTTAGGCAACTTCTTGCTCATTCACCCTCCATGACCTGTCTCTTATACACATCTAGATGTGTATAAGAGACAGACCCAGAGGGATGGGATGGGGAGGGAGGTGGGAGGGGGGTTCAGAATGGGGAATACATGTACACCTGTGGCAGATTCATGTCGATGTATGGCAAAACCAATACAATATTGTAAAGTAAAATAAATAAATAAAACTGAAATATAAATATATATATGTTAAAAATCTCAATAGAGATTAAAGCAATGTTTGTAAGACCTCAATAATATAACACTTGAAATATACTCAATTAGTAAAATTTTTAATTGTGAAAAAA
>SJYX01021250.1:349714-382084 GCA_006410675.1 Oreotragus oreotragus | reverse complement strand
TTTTTTTTTTTTTCCTCTGCAGTGGACATCACATTGAATCCATTCAACCTAAATTTGAATCTTGTCCTTTCAGAAGATCAGAGACAAGTGCTATCTGTGCCAATATGGCCTGTTAAGTATTATAATTATGGTATCTTGGGCTCCCAATATTTCTCCTCAGGGAAACACTACTGGGAAATAGACGTATCCAAGAAGACTGCCTGGATCCTAGGGGTATACTGTAGAATACGTTCCTGTAATATAAAGCTTGCTGTTCAACGAAGCACGAGTTATGAAAATGCTTACTCCATATTCAGACCTCAATTTGGCTACTGGGTTATAGGGTTAAAGGATAAATTTGGGTATGAAGCCTTTGAGGACTCTCCCACCGCTCAACCTGACTCAGGAGTTTTGACTCTTTCCATGACTGTTCCTCCCTGTCGTGTTGGTGTTTTTCTAGACTATGAAGCAGGCACTGTCTCATTTTTCAATGTCACAAACCATGGGTCACTCATCTATAGGTTCTCTAAGTGCAACTTTTCTCGGAGTGCCTATCCATATTTCAATCCTTGGGACTGTCCGGCTCCCATGACACTGTGCCCTCCGAGTTCCTGAAACTTCTGTTACCTCTCCCACTTCTTAGAGTGACCCTTGCTATGGATTTCATCTTCTATACCTGAGCCCATCTGTGCCATTTACATCATCTCTTCCTTCTGGTCCCCTATCTCTAGTTTAGAACTCATGTTCATCTTTGGGATGCAGAGTGCATCTGCTTTAAGTTTAGCAGACATGCTTATTTACCTGTTGACTCTCTTTTGTATTCTCAAAGAGAGACCTCTGCTGCTGCTGCTGCTAAGTCACTTCAGTCGTGTCCGACTCTGTGTGACCCCATAGACAGCAGCCCACCAGGCTCCCCCATCCCTGGGATTCTCCAGGCAAGAATACTGGAGTGGGTTAGACAACACAGTAATGGTATAACGTCTTTGCCCTCGTTGCTGCTACTGCTAAGTCACTTCAGTCATGTACGACTCTGTGTGACCCCATAGACGGCAGCCTATCAGGCTCCCCTGTCCCTGGGATTATCCAGGCAAGAACACTGGAGTGGGTTGCCATTTCCTTCAATGCATGAAAGTGAAAAGTGAAAGTGAAGTCACTCAGTCATGTCCAGCTCTTCGCGACCCCATGGACTGCAGCCTACCAGGCTCCTCCATCCATGGGATTTTCCAGACACAGTACTGGAGTGGGGTGCCATTGCCTTCTCCACTTTGCCCTCATAATCCTCCATATATTTCTTTTTTGATCACCAACCTAAAGAAACATGGCAAAGCCTGTCTGCCACCGTCTATGATATCCAGGACAATCTACAATCACTCCTCACCTACTACCATCAACTAAGTATTTGAGCAAATGTCTGTTGCCCAGGACACACTCAGTTTATCAAAGGGTCATGGAAAGGAAAACACAAGCAATATCTGTACACAGAATAACAATTTTATGTTCAGAGTGTTGGAGTTCTAATCCTGTCTTGATTTTTACACAGTGTGTAATGATGAAAAAATTCTGAGCTGCTTTTTCCTTAAATACAAACTAGGATTTAAAACTGTGCCTAACTTTTAAGATCATTGTGTAAAACTAAATGTCAGTGTAAAACAACTATCTAAGTGTCCTGCACAATTTAATAAAGATTTGCTCTATGATTACTGAAAATTATAAGCTGTGTCAATGTCCTGTGTACATATTTGTGCCCTTCAGATGAAAAATAATGGACCTATCGAGGCTCATTTTTCAAGTTGCCAGACTTGGTTGGCAAGACCACTCCAGTTCCCATCTTGGTTTACAGAACTTTTTTATACTGAGGCTGTTCTATATGGGACCATTTTTAAGGTCCTTTACTGGAAATGGGTCAGAAAAGTATAAAAGTATGAGTTTCTGCAACCTGTCTAGCAGAGGAAGCCATGTCTAGGGACAGCTGTTCTTATTAAGGATAGCCTTTTGGTTTTCAGGCCTTTCTCTTATGGTAAAACACTTGAGTATATCACAGAATAGGGCTTCCCAATGAGCACAGTGGTAAAGAATCCACCTTTTTGATCCACCTGAAAATAGAATACCAGTTCAATTCCTGGGTAGGGAAGATTCCCTGGAGGAGGAAATGGCAACTCAATCCAGTATTCTTGCTTGAAAATTTACATGAACAGAGGAGCCTGGTGGGCTACAGTCCATGGGGTCAAAAAGAGTTTGACAGGACTGAGCACATACACACACATTCTCCAGTATATGCCATACCATGCACTTTTCTGTTCTTTTTCTTTGTAACTAGTTTCAGATTTATGATGAGAAATTGACCTAGGATAGCAAAGGAGCAAGCTTTTCTTTGAGAAGTATAGATTATAAATTAGAGTAGACTACTATACAGAGTCTCGGGGAAGGCAATGGCACCCCACCCCAGTACTCTTGCCTGGAAAATCCAATGGACGGAGTAGCCTGGTGGGCTGCAGTCCATGGGGTCGCTAACAGTCAGACAGACTGAGCGACTTCACTTTCACTTTTCTCTTTCATGCATTGGAGAAGGAAATGGCAACCCACTCCAGTATTCTTGCCTGGAGAATCCCCATGGACAGAAGAGCTGGTGGGCTACAGTCCATGGGGTCACAGAGTCAGACACGACTGAAGTGACTTANCTAACAGTCAGACAGACTGAGCGACTTCACTTTCACTTTTCTCTTTCATGCATTGGAGAAGGAAATGGCAACCCACTCCAGTATTCTTGCCTGGAGAATCCCAGGGATGGGGGAGCCTGGTGGGCTGCCATCTATGGGGTCACACAGAGTCGGACACAACTGAAGTGACTTAGCAGCAGCAGCAGCACTATACAGAGTCTACCCCAAATTATAGAAAAGTAGTAACTTGTCCCAGTGGAATGATAAAGCATGTAATCTGGAAATGGTCTATATACACACACTCATACACACATGCACACATGTACACATACATATAATTATGTGTATAAATATACATATGTACATAGAGTATCTTTATACCAGTAAATTTTCAAAAATACCACATAAAGAACAAATTCCTATCAGGTCATTAAAGGAATACATAACCTTATGAGATACACTCAATATTTCATGGTTGACAGTGCAGAAGATAAGATGATTAGGCCTAGGACTGTGTTTCTCCAGCACAAGTGCTCTATCAATAGAATACTCCCCAAGAAAAGGTAGGAGCCAGATTCCCTAGGATGTGGCGTAGAAGGGAAAGCCATGAATGAAGCAAGAGCAGGTCACAGTAATGGCTAAAATTAAGCAGAGCTATTTCATAGCAGGGTGCTCTTACAGGTCACATGTTATAGAGGGGGAAAACTGTGGACAGTTAAGAATTTGGGCTTTGAAATAACATAGAATTTTGTTATCATACTTATTAGTCCTTATTAAAATTAACTTGATTCAGTTTTTTGTAAGAAATAAAAGTACTAAGACTTACTTTATAAGCCTATTGTGGGAATTAAATAATAGAATATTTGTAATAACTTTATCTCCTAGCATGTAAGCACTGATTCAAGTTGTTATCAGTTCATTTTCTTTGTGACTAGAAATGCATGTTAAGAATGAATAGGAATCTTTTCTTGTTTTCATTTTAAACAAGTTTATTTAAACAACAAGATGCTTGACTTGAAGGGAAAACTGTCTAGGATTCATTTCTTTTAGAGTTATTTATCCCTGCTTAATGACAGATTGGTCTACATGTAACACCTATGTACAAAAAGTTATAAAATTGTCCTTGGTTTTACAGTGATAAATGAATAACATTAAAATTCTCCAATCAAACAAGGTATGCAAGAATTTTTATGTTGTTCTTTTTGTTTGTTTGTTAAACAGTGACAGCAAAATGACTTACTGGAGTATAAAGATGAGAGCTGATGAGCATGCCACTAATGCAGAAAAGTGGGTATTTTCACAGAATCAGTATTTTTCCCCAAGCCATCTCCATTTGATGTTGAGCAAAACATACCACTGGCAATTTAGTTTAAAAAAAATGCAACATGCTTGTGCACATACACCAGTTACTTCAAGTACAATAAAGGAATGGGTACAGGGGAAATGAAAGAATAGAGAATCTATACTGTAGTAGTCAGGATGTGGTGGAACAAAATTGTGGTTTTCTAACTGAGAATGTCTTCTTGGTCTGGAGGAATAGAATTCTCGTTTAAAGTAGCAGGTTCCGCTTTTAGTAGTCACTTCCTTCCTGCTGCCGCTGCTACTACATCACTTCAGTCGTGTCGACTCTGTGCGACCCCATAGATGGCAGCCCACCAGGCTCCTCTGTCCCTGGGATTCTCTGGACGAGAACACTGGAGTGGGCTGCCATTTCCTTCTCCAATGCATCCATGCATGCATGCTAAGTTGCTTCAGTTGTGTCTGACTCTGTGCCACCCTATGGACAGCAGCCCACCAGGCTCCTCTGTCCACGAGATTCTCTAGGCAAGAATACTGGAGTGGATTGCCATTTCCTTCTCCAACTTCCTGCTGCTGGAATACGTCAATTGTATCTTCATCTTCCATCTTCGACTGTGCAGGTGTGTCTGTTTCATTGATTGGATGCCCATCAAATTGGAATCTGATCTGCCCCATTAATAAATCTTGTCATTCACAATAGGCATTTATTAGCTTCCTACATGGTGTATGCCTCTTAATCTTTAAACCACACCACAGAACCATCCTGCTCCACCACCTTCAAATTAATATGATTGCTGTTCTCAGTCTTGACGTCTTCCTTGGGCATTTTGTCCACCATGTTGAGGACTGGAGTCTCCTCAGCTTCCGCTTCACAAAAGAGGACCCAATGAGCACGCCAGCAGCACCAGAAGTGGAGAAGAAAGGGTAATCGACTTCTGACATTAGTAGCTTTGCTTTGCTTTGATAAGGAAAAACTTGATTAGGGACTTTCCTGGTAGTCCAGTGGTTAAGAATCCACCTTCCAATGCAGGGTACAAGGGTTCAATGCCTGGTCAGGGAACTAAGTTCCCACGTGCCATGAGGCAACTAAGCCCAGCACAGCAACTCCTGAGCCTGTGTGCTCTGGAGCCCATGTACCACACTAGAGAGAAGCTGTGTGCTGCAACAAAAGAGCCCATGCCTCGGGGAAGATCCCACATGCCACAGCTAAGACCTGATGCAGTCAGATAAATAAATTCATATTAAAAAGAATAACCTGATTAAGGAATCACAAATCATTTTGTATACTATTTATTTTTTCTTAAATCTTTAAATACTTTTATTTTACAGATGGTTTTCTGAATTTATTTTCTCTAAACATTCCATTTGATTCTACTATTTAATCCTCTGCTATCAATCACATGGGCTCTTTTACAGTGGTAAGAATATTTAACATGAGATCTAACCTCTTAGAAAATTCTTAAGGAGTTGCTGTTCAATTAATGTAAAGTGTCAGTTACACAAGCTGGATAAGTTCTAGGATCTACTGTACAGCATTCTGCCTGTAGGTAACAATACTATATTGTGCATATAATAAAAATATCTTCATTGTAAAAGGAAGTTTTATCTCTTCATAACTACCCAAGCTTTTATTTTAATTATGGGAACTGCTTCTTTAATGTAAGAATATACTAGCTAAAAGTTTATTTAACCTTTTTTTTTTTTTTTTGCAGTAATTCTTTTCATTGGAAAACCGTTTTTCTGTTTGCCCAGATACACCTCCATTTTTCAGGGTCCTGGTTCACACTATGATCTACCACGAAAGAAGAAGGGTCAGGAGTTCTGTCCTGGGCTCCCTCAGCCAAGGTATAGGTCAGTGTTTCCTGTTCTTGGCCAGCCTCACTTTTTCTAGTGAGGTGGAAAGCTGCAGTCATCCTCAGAATGAAGTCAAGCCTGGTCTCGTCCCCCAGTGAGACAGAAGGACAAATGTTGCTACAGTGAGCGCACGCGCAGCACATGGTGGCAGCCATGTGTCTTTTGGCTTTTTCATTTCCAGTTCTTTCCCAACCTACTTGAGAGCTGAGAGAAAGAAAAAAAATAAAAGGACTACTTGTCCAAACAGTATCTGTTCTGATCCTTATTTTCAGGGATAAAAGAAGTGCTTTGATGGGAAAATAGGGGAAAGTCAGAGCTTAACAATTTAACACCTGTTAGTGTAATAATGTAGTATTAAGTTAGCCAAAAAGTTCATTTGGATTGTCTGTACTATCTTATGGAAACACCCCAATGAACTTTTTGGCCAGCTTCATATTTCTGCATGACTCTCCACATAAATTTCCAGTGCCCAGTCGCTTCTTGGTTTGGAAGCCCTAAAGGTGTGACAGGTGCCCTGCTCTGCAGTTTCTTCTGTGTTCACAAGTACTGCAAGATATCCAAGTTTAAAATCAGGAATCTACTACAGTTCCCCCCAAATCACTAGCCTTGCTCATCCTTTTCGAGCCTCATCTTCAATCCAGATACAGAGCTCAGCTGAGAGATCAGAAGAAGAACATGTAGGAAGAATTTCCATCAGGGACATCTTTACACTTTTAATAAAACAAAGAGATGCTTGATTGGTTTTAATCATGTGAAAAAATATCAGAAGTAGCATGATAACAAGATCCTGAGACCTATGAGAAAACGAGGTTAAAATAGAAGTGACTATCTTACCTCTCTTCTTGGGAGGCTTTGATGCAACCCAGACTGACTCACTCAATGGTAAATCCAATCAAAGCTCATTTTCTTCATTTCATTTTCTTAGTTTACTCTGACTTCCTCATATCTGAACAGATCTTATTAGATTAAGATTGATACATTGAACATTATTATCCCTGCAACATCTTCCTTGTACCTCTGACTGTACCAATTGACTGTTTGGCACACATTTTTTAACAATTCAGTCATGTCATTATCCTTAACAGAGTTCCTGTGCCACCTAATAGAGAATTGGAGAATTGTTTCATGGGCTTCCCTTGTGGCTCAGCTGGTAAAGAATCTCCCTGCAATGTGGGAGACCTGGGTTCGATCCCTGGGTTGGGAAGATCCCCTGAAGAAGGGAAAGGCTACCCACTTCACTATTCTGGCCTGGAGAATTCCATGGACCAAGTCCATGGGGTCGTAAAGAGTCAGATATGACTGAGTGACTTTCACTTTCACTTTTCAGTACTGTATTAGTTAGTGTTCTCCAAAGAATAGAGTAGTAGAATTAATATGAGATATNAAGAAGGGAAAGGCTACCCACTTCACTATTCTGGCCTGGAGAATTCCATGGACCAAGTCCATGGGGTCGTAAAGAGTCAGATATGACTGAGTGACTTTCACTTTCACTTTTCAGTACTGTATTAGTTAGTGTTCTCCAAAGAATAGAGTAGTAGAATTAATATGAGATATATATATATATTAGGTAATGTGCATGCATACAAGCTATGTTGCTTCAGTTGTGTCTGATTTTGCAACCCTATGGACTGTCACCAGTCTCCTCTGCCCATGGGATTCTTCATAACTGTGTATATATACGTATATAAATGCATATATATATGTGTGTATAATATTTATCAAGATGAATTAACTCACTTAATCAAGGAGCCTTAGATGTTCCATTATCTGCCAGAGGCAAACTGGAGACACAGAAAAGTTGGTGGCTGGTGCAATTTAGTTCAAGTCTAAAGGCTTGAGACCAGGGTAGCCACTGGTGTAAGTCCTCTTCCAGGGAGAGAAGAAAATCTATCTCCTAGTTCAAAATAGACAGGAAGATACAAAAATAGTGAATTCTTACTTTTCCATATTTTTCTTCTTTATAGGCCCTCAACAAATTGTTTGATGCCTACTCAATTTAGGGAAAGTTAATTTCTGAGTCCATACATCAAATTCTAATCTTATCTAGAAACAGCACCCACACAGACATACNAAGCAAACTGCAAAAGCCCTGAGGCATTAGTGTCTTTCCCAGGCCATTAAATTTCATTTGTTCTTTCTTGTTCTTCAGTATTTTAGTCTTAATCAGTCAAAATGTCTGCATGATTGAAATCTTTTTTATCTATGCCAGTCTTACATATCTCTTTTCAATGTGCCCATCCATCCCAGAATCCTTAAGCAAGAAGAGCTCCAGAAGTTAGGACAGGAGAAAGCCAAGGAGCAGCTGCTATGGCTTTAAATGCGGTGGTGAACCTACAGAAAGAGGCATCCTGTCCTATCTGCCGGGAGCTTTTAACAGAGCCCCTAAGTCTAGGCTGTGGTCACAGCTTCTGCCAGACTTGCATCACTGACAGCAAGAAGACAGACATCAGCCTAGGAGGAGACAGCAGCTGTCCTGTGTGTGGTACCCGATACTCACCTGGAAACCTGTGGCCTAATCTGCATCTGGCCAACATAGTGGAGAGACTCAGAACGGCCAAGCTGAGCCCAGAGGAGGGGCAGAAGACAGGTCTCTGTGTGCACCATGAAGAGAAACTCCTACTCTTCTGTAAGGAAGACAGAAAAGTCATTTGCCGTCTTTGTGAACGATCTCAGGAGCACCGAGGTCACCACACATTCCTCATGGAAGAGGCAGTCCAGGAAAGTCAGGTAGGGCCCAGGATGGAAATCAGTACTTGGTGGAAAATCTCACCTTTTCATTTGCTCTGTTTGGCACCGTAGTAGTGAGCTCTGTAATCTCCGACGTATGTCTCTTACAGTATGCTCAACTTCCAATGTCTGAAGCACATTTCTGTGTTTTTCTTTAGTTACATAAAGGAGGAGCCAAAAGTACAGACTCTTGGCTGAAAGTGAGAGGTTTTCTTCTTCTGTCTCTTCTGTTGTGTTGATTGGCAGTTCCTTCACCAGATTAGCTGAGATTAACTCTCAGCAGAATGGGTGCTGTTGAAGATTGTGGATTGGACATAGAAAGAGTGTCAATAAGAAAAAAGGACATTCCTTGCCAAAGCAGAATCGATAATTACTCTACAAAAAAAAAAGAGAGAGAGAGAGAGAGAATTGGCAAGGATAGTGACTTTCACCACTTAGCAATAAACAATGCATTTACATTCTCAGATTTTCTTCTATCCCATGTCATTGATTTTAATGATCAGATTCAAACTGGTTTCCATAAACTGGTCTCTTCTGCGGTCAGCATGATTTCTTCCCTGTTTATTCTCTGACCAGGTGCTGAAAAAGCCCAAAGTTTGATGCCAGTGTGGTTCCTCCCTTATAGGAGATGCTCCAGGCAGCTCTGACGAGGCTGAGGAAGGAGCAGCAGAAGGCTGAAAAGTTGGAAGCTGACATCAAAGAAGAGAGAACTTCCTGGAAGGTGGGAGGAGACTCTTCCTAATGGATTTCTGAGTTAGGAGTCGGCACAACCGTCTGTCCTCCTGTCCTAATCATGAGGAAGCCCCTTCCTCTTGTCGCCTGGCATTAAATGAGTCCAGGTGCCATTTTATTTGTTCTCTCCTTTGTCCTTTCCCTGTGGGAAGTAGGGGCTAGAGAGTGGATATGTTTCAAACATACACAGAGTTTCGGAATTCAGCATGAAGACTGACTTTATGGTGAGTCTGTGTTGTTATGCTCAGTTGCCTCAGTCGTGTCTGACTCTTTGCGACCCTATGGACTGTAGCCTGCCAGGCTCCTCTGTCCATGAGATTCTCCAGGCAAGAATACTGGAGTGGGTTGCCATTCCCTTCACAGGGGCTTTTCCTGTCTCAGGGACTGAACCCAAGTCTCCTGAGTCTCCTGCACTGCACACATGTTCTTTGCCACGGAGCCACCAAGGAAGCCCTCTATGGTGAAGAAGGCTGGAGAACTTTGTCTTCCACTCCTGAAAGTCTCTGACACCTTCGATGGAAGACAATGGCAAAAGACTGAGATTTTTCTCAAGGTTCAAACTTAGGGACTGTAGTAATGCAGGGAAGCATGAGTGTCTAGGACAGCTATCCAGAACTCAGACTTCACTCAGATTTTACATTTTGGCCCAGGTTTGGCAGATAAGATTGTCTGAGACCTTTTGATTTGGACTGAGGGAAAATAATAGAAAAAAAAAAAAACTGAGCTTTCCCCAAATTTGCTTGCCTACTTTAACTCCCTTATTTTCCTGGCTCTTAATCCTTTACACAAGTAGGCTCCCCAGCTGCCAGATTCATTCCCTCTCCCCCTTGTCTAACCTTACAGTATCAGATTCAGACTGAGAGACAAAGGATACACACAGAGTTTAATCAGCTTAGAAGCATCCTAGACAGTGAAGAGCGAAGAGAACTGCGGAAATTGGAGGAAGAGGAGAAGAAGACCCTGGACAGCTTGGCAGTGGCTGAGGCTGAGCTGGTGCAGCAGGGCGAGCTGCTGAAGGAGCTCATCTCAGATCTGGAGCGCCGCAGTGAGTGGTCAACTGTGGAGCTGCTGCAGGTGAGGAGGGCCATCCAACCTGCGGGTCTGAACCCGTGTCAGTTACCTTCTCATCTGTGTCCTTGGGTTCTAATCCTGTTGTTGTCACTAAGAGGCTCCTTTAAAATATGTATCAAGCTTATTTTCACTCATATTGATGGCTTTTCTAATATTGAAGCAACCTGGCATTTCTGGGATAAATTCAAGTTGACTATGATGTATAATGGGGCTTCCCAGGTGGCACTAGTGGTAAAGAACCTGCCTGCCAATGCAGGAGGCATAATAGGTCTGGGTTTGATCTCGGGAATGGCAACCTACTCCAATATTCTTGCCTGGAGAATCCCATGGACAGAGGAGCCTGGGAGGCTACAGTCCACAGAATCGGAAAGAATCAGACACGACTGAATCGACTTAGCATGCATGGACGCATGCTGTATAATCTTTTATATTTTGCTGGATTAAATTTTCTAGTGTTTCACTGAAAAAGTTTCATGTCTATATTCATAAGGTATGTTAGCCTGTAGATTACTTTTCTTGTAATGTCTTTGTCTCATTTTAGTATCAGAATAGTATTGGCCTCATGGAGTGAGTTGGGAAGTGTTTCCCCCTCTTCTGTTTTTTGGAAGAATTTGTAAAGTATTTGTATTATTTTGTCTTTAAAACTATCAGAATTCACCAGTGAAGCCATCTAGAACTGGACTTTCCTTTGGAGGAAGTTTTTGATTTTCAGTCCAATCTCTACATGTTTTAGGTCTATTCAGTCTTTCTATTTCTCTGTGAATCAGTGTGGATAGTTTCTATGTTTGAAGGAATTTGTCCATTTAATTTACATTATCTAATTTGTTGGTATACAATTTTTCATGGCCTTTATAATCTTTTAATTTCTGTTAATTCAATAGTACCATCTCTTCTTTAATTCTTATTTTAGTAATTTGCCTCCTGTGTATTTTTTTCTTGAGATATTTAGCTAAAGTGTTATCTATTTTATTGATTTTTTCAAATAATTTCAAATAACTTTAACTGCTCTGCTTTTCTCTATAGTTTTCTTATTCTTTGTTTCCTTAATCCTGCTATTTTATTTATTCTCCTTGACTTGTGTTTTCTTTCTTCCTCCTAGGACATGAGTGGAATCACGAAATGGTGCGTATGGGTGATCAGGAGTCATGCTCATGTGGTATGAAGAAAGATTTGTAGCCATGAGAGTTATCTGATCAATCAGAATGAAAAATCTCCCCAAACAATGAAATTTTGAGGTAGTATTATTTTAAATTGTGGTCACAGATGAGGATTTTAGTGTTCTATATCTTTTGAGAATGAACCGTATTCTATGTTAATGAATTCAGTAGTTGGAATTCACAGTTAGGGTCTATAAGGGTAAAGAGGATAAAGGATTTTACTGTTAGACTTCACTCATTTAATTCACCCTCTGTCCTTCTTTGGTTTCTTTATTTCACTGGTGCTTGTGTTAGCACATGGGCCTTGTCAAGCCCTAAAATAATCATGCGGGTCAGCTTTAAAGAGGAAAAAATAAATAAAAGTTTTGTTTTGTTTTAAATTTTGCCTACATAGAAGTAAAGTGGGACTACGTCATTGCACAAGGTTCTCTTTAGATTTCTGAAAGCAGACTTGAGCCTTGAGGTTATTGATTTTGACTCTGGTAGCAATAATTAATCTTTTCCTAATCACACATTTTAGAAACTTATATGAGAAAGTGTAGTCCTTATGTCTAAAGTTTGCTGATCCATCTAGCAACACTAAATTCTTTACAAACACATGAAGTTCTAACCATTTTCAGTTCAGTAGTCATAACTTCTCCTTTGCCAGAAGTTTTTAACTTTTTCCCAGAACTCCTAAAAACTCCAATATTGTTTGTGGGCCACACCCCTGGAAGTAAAGCTTTGAACCAGGGCACAGACTTATCGGCTCTCCAAAAATAGACCCATACCACAGTCAGGATCTGTAGCCTCCCTATTGATCTGCCTAGGAAAGTCCATCTGGGAGACTCATTATGTATGATGACTTTTCCATATCAGTACCATTTTAAAGGTAGCAAAGGGTTTCCCTGGTGATTCAGACAGTAAAAGAATCCATCTGCAATGCAGGAGACCTGGGTTGGGAAGACTCTGGAGGAAAGCATGGAGGAATATTCACTCCAGTATTCTTGCTTGGAGAATTCCCACGGACAGAAGAGCCTGATGGGCTACAGTCCATGGGGTTGCAAAGATTTGGACATGACTGAGCAACTAAGCACAGCACAGCACAGCACAAGACAGAGGTAGCAAAAGCCTTTCTTATACAGTATTTCACCTAGTTTCGTATTCATTCCATGAAGTATAGAAAGAAGGGTTAATATATTCCATTTCTAGAAAGAGACAGCTTTTTATTTTATTTTTTTAAGTGAAGGTCTTCTTCCTAAGTGGGCAGGTAGACACGAGCACATTTCTTTTGTCTGCAGTGTCAGAGCCATCACTTCTCCCCTCCTCGGGTTTCTCAGGGAGGAAGGTTTAAGTGCATCAGTGCATGGAAGGAGAGGAAGGCAGTGGTATTAAAAGGATGGAATATAAGAGATGTAGGGTCAACATTTTTGTCATCTCTAGGAGTGAGATCTGGACAGTGAAAAAGCCAGAAACGATTTCTAAGAAACTGAAGAATGTATTCCGTATTCCAGATCTGCGTGGAATGCTGCATATGTTTAAAGGTATGGAAGCAGGAGTGTGGATATGGGATTCTTGTGGTGCCAAGGACTAAATTTGGGCACAAGTCGGGGTAGAAAGAAGGAGGGTATTCAGAGAAGGGATATTGCTGAAGAGGATGTGGTTATATAAAAGGGAGAATGGCTAGGTTTCTGGTTCATCCTCTCATTCACCACTTCATAGCTTCACAGTGGTCCTACCCCCTACCCCCACCCTAGGAAAGAAGTAGGTATCAGTGCTTCGTCACTTGCATCAATCAACATCATTGAATCTTTTATCATTTCAGAGCTAACACGCGTCCAGTGCCACTGGGGTAAGAAGATTTATTGGGTCTTCAGATTGCTGTGTTCTGACCTCATTTCAGAAGTCTGCAGTTTAAATTAGATTTGATCATAGCCCCACATGTTCACCTCCTGATACATACATATAATATGTCACTCTAATGTTTGAACCCTTTTCCCCAGTCCATCAACACAAGTTCTTCACAGTCAATTCCCAATTTCCCTCTTCAGAATGTCACTGAATAAGCTTACCCTATATTTGTTATATGTTGTGATTTTTTTTTTTTTTCCTCTGCAGTGGACATCACATTGAATCCATTCAACCTAAATTTGAATCTTGTCCTTTCAGAAGATCAGAGACAAGTGCTATCTGTGCCAATATGGCCTGTTAAGTATTATAATTATGGTATCTTGGGCTCCCAATATTTCTCCTCAGGGAAACACTACTGGGAAATAGACGTATCCAAGAAGACTGCCTGGATCCTAGGGGTATACTGTAGAATACGTTCCTGTAATATAAAGCTTGCTGTTCAACGAAGCACGAGTTATGAAAATGCTTACTCCATATTCAGACCTCAATTTGGCTACTGGGTTATAGGGTTAAAGGATAAATTTGGGTATGAAGCCTTTGAGGACTCTCCCACCGCTCAACCTGACTCAGGAGTTTTGACTCTTTCCATGACTGTTCCTCCCTGTCGTGTTGGTGTTTTTCTAGACTATGAAGCAGGCACTGTCTCATTTTTCAATGTCACAAACCATGGGTCACTCATCTATAGGTTCTCTAAGTGCAACTTTTCTCGGAGTGCCTATCCATATTTCAATCCTTGGGACTGTCCGGCTCCCATGACACTGTGCCCTCCGAGTTCCTGAAACTTCTGTTACCTCTCCCACTTCTTAGAGTGACCCTTGCTATGGATTTCATCTTCTATACCTGAGCCCATCTGTGCCATTTACATCATCTCTTCCTTCTGGTCCCCTATCTCTAGTTTAGAACTCATGTTCATCTTTGGGATGCAGAGTGCATCTGCTTTAAGTTTAGCAGACATGCTTATTTACCTGTTGACTCTCTTTTGTATTCTCAAAGAGAGACCTCTGCTGCTGCTGCTGCTAAGTCACTTCAGTCGTGTCCGACTCTGTGTGACCCCATAGACAGCAGCCCACCAGGCTCCCCCATCCCTGGGATTCTCCAGGCAAGAATACTGGAGTGGGTTAGACAACACAGTAATGGTATAACGTCTTTGCCCTCGTTGCTGCTACTGCTAAGTCACTTCAGTCATGTACGACTCTGTGTGACCCCATAGACGGCAGCCTATCAGGCTCCCCTGTCCCTGGGATTATCCAGGCAAGAACACTGGAGTGGGTTGCCATTTCCTTCAATGCATGAAAGTGAAAAGTGAAAGTGAAGTCACTCAGTCATGTCCAGCTCTTCGCGACCCCATGGACTGCAGCCTACCAGGCTCCTCCATCCATGGGATTTTCCAGACACAGTACTGGAGTGGGGTGCCATTGCCTTCTCCACTTTGCCCTCATAATCCTCCATATATTTCTTTTTTGATCACCAACCTAAAGAAACATGGCAAAGCCTGTCTGCCACCGTCTATGATATCCAGGACAATCTACAATCACTCCTCACCTACTACCATCAACTAAGTATTTGAGCAAATGTCTGTTGCCCAGGACACACTCAGTTTATCAAAGGGTCATGGAAAGGAAAACACAAGCAATATCTGTACACAGAATAACAATTTTATGTTCAGAGTGTTGGAGTTCTAATCCTGTCTTGATTTTTACACAGTGTGTAATGATGAAAAAATTCTGAGCTGCTTTTTCCTTAAATACAAACTAGGATTTAAAACTGTGCCTAACTTTTAAGATCATTGTGTAAAACTAAATGTCAGTGTAAAACAACTATCTAAGTGTCCTGCACAATTTAATAAAGATTTGCTCTATGATTACTGAAAATTATAAGCTGTGTCAATGTCCTGTGTACATATTTGTGCCCTTCAGATGAAAAATAATGGACCTATCGAGGCTCATTTTTCAAGTTGCCAGACTTGGTTGGCAAGACCACTCCAGTTCCCATCTTGGTTTACAGAACTTTTTTATACTGAGGCTGTTCTATATGGGACCATTTTTAAGGTCCTTTACTGGAAATGGGTCAGAAAAGTATAAAAGTATGAGTTTCTGCAACCTGTCTAGCAGAGGAAGCCATGTCTAGGGACAGCTGTTCTTATTAAGGATAGCCTTTTGGTTTTCAGGCCTTTCTCTTATGGTAAAACACTTGAGTATATCACAGAATAGGGCTTCCCAATGAGCACAGTGGTAAAGAATCCACCTTTTTGATCCACCTGAAAATAGAATACCAGTTCAATTCCTGGGTAGGGAAGATTCCCTGGAGGAGGAAATGGCAACTCAATCCAGTATTCTTGCTTGAAAATTTACATGAACAGAGGAGCCTGGTGGGCTACAGTCCATGGGGTCAAAAAGAGTTTGACAGGACTGAGCACATACACACACATTCTCCAGTATATGCCATACCATGCACTTTTCTGTTCTTTTTCTTTGTAACTAGTTTCAAATTTATGATGAGAAATTGACCTAGGATAGCAAAGGAGCAAGCTTTTCTTTGAGAAGTATAGATTATAAATTAGAGTAGACTACTATACAGAGTCTCGGGGAAGGCAATGGCACCCCACCCCAGTACTCTTGCCTGGAAAATCCAATGGACGGAGTAGCCTGGTGGGCTGCAGTCCATGGGGTCGCTAACAGTCGGACAGACTGAGCGACTTCACTTTCACTTTTCTCTTTCATGCATTGGAGAAGGAAATGGCAACCCACTCCAGTATTCTTGCCTGGAGAATCCCAGGGATGGGGGAGCCTGGTGGGCTGCCATCTATGGGGTCACACAGAGTCGGACACAACTGAAGTGACTTAGCAGCAGCAGCAGCACTATACAGAGTCTACCCCAAATTATAGAAAAGTAGTAACTTGTCCCAGTGGAATGATAAAGCATGTAATCTGGAAATGGTCTATATACACACACTCATACACACATGCACACATGTACACATACATATAATTATGTGTATAAATATACATATGTACATAGAGTATCTTTATACCAGTAAATTTTCAAAAATACCACATAAAGAACAAATTCCTATCAGGTCATTAAAGGAATACATAACCTTATGAGATACACTCAATATTTCATGGTTGACAGTGCAGAAGATAAGATGATTAGGCCTAGGACTGTGTTTCTCCAGCACAAGTGCTCTATCAATAGAATACTCCCCAAGAAAAGGTAGGAGCCAGATTCCCTAGGATGTGGCGTAGAAGGGAAAGCCATGAATGAAGCAAGAGCAGGTCACAGTAATGGCTAAAATTAAGCAGAGCTATTTCATAGCAGGGTGCTCTTACAGGTCACATGTTATAGAGGGGGAAAACTGTGGACAGTTAAGAATTTGGGCTTTGAAATAACATAGAATTTTGTTATCATACTTATTAGTCCTTATTAAAATTAACTTGATTCAGTTTTTTGTAAGAAATAAAAGTACTAAGACTTACTTTATAAGCCTATTGTGGGAATTAAATAATAGAATATTTGTAATAACTTTATCTCCTAGCATGTAAGCACTGATTCAAGTTGTTATCAGTTCATTTTCTTTGTGACTAGAAATGCATGTTAAGAATGAATAGGAATCTTTTCTTGTTTTCATTTTAAACAAGTTTATTTAAACAACAAGATGCTTGACTTGAAGGGAAAACTGTCTAGGATTCATTTCTTTTAGAGTTATTTATCCCTGCTTAATGACAGATTGGTCTACATGTAACACCTATGTACAAAAAGTTATAAAATTGTCCTTGGTTTTACAGTGATAAATGAATAACATTAAAATTCTCCAATCAAACAAGGTATGCAAGAATTTTTATGTTGTTCTTTTTGTTTGTTTGTTAAACAGTGACAGCAAAATGACTTACTGGAGTATAAAGATGAGAGCTGATGAGCATGCCACTAATGCAGAAAAGTGGGTATTTTCACAGAATCAGTATTTTTCCCCAAGCCATCTCCATTTGATGTTGAGCAAAACATACCACTGGCAATTTAGTTTAAAAAAAATGCAACATGCTTGTGCACATACACCAGTTACTTCAAGTACAATAAAGGAATGGGTACAGGGGAAATGAAAGAATAGAGAATCTATACTGTAGTAGTCAGGATGTGGTGGAACAAAATTGTGGTTTTCTAACTGAGAATGTCTTCTTGGTCTGGAGGAATAGAATTCTCGTTTAAAGTAGCAGGTTCCGCTTTTAGTAGTCACTTCCTTCCTGCTGCCGCTGCTACTACATCACTTCAGTCGTGTCGACTCTGTGCGACCCCATAGATGGCAGCCCACCAGGCTCCTCTGTCCCTGGGATTCTCTGGACGAGAACACTGGAGTGGGCTGCCATTTCCTTCTCCAATGCATCCATGCATGCATGCTAAGTTGCTTCAGTTGTGTCTGACTCTGTGCCACCCTATGGACAGCAGCCCACCAGGCTCCTCTGTCCACGAGATTCTCTAGGCAAGAATACTGGAGTGGATTGCCATTTCCTTCTCCAACTTCCTGCTGCTGGAATACGTCAATTGTATCTTCATCTTCCATCTTCGACTGTGCAGGTGTGTCTGTTTCATTGATTGGATGCCCATCAAATTGGAATCTGATCTGCCCCATTAATAAATCTTGTCATTCACAATAGGCATTTATTAGCTTCCTACATGGTGTATGCCTCTTAATCTTTAAACCACACCACAGAACCATCCTGCTCCACCACCTTCAAATTAATATGATTGCTGTTCTCAGTCTTGACGTCTTCCTTGGGCATTTTGTCCACCATGTTGAGGACTGGAGTCTCCTCAGCTTCCGCTTCACAAAAGAGGACCCAATGAGCACGCCAGCAGCACCAGAAGTGGAGAAGAAAGGGTAATCGACTTCTGACATTAGTAGCTTTGCTTTGCTTTGATAAGGAAAAACTTGATTAGGGACTTTCCTGGTAGTCCAGTGGTTAAGAATCCACCTTCCAATGCAGGGTACAAGGGTTCAATGCCTGGTCAGGGAACTAAGTTCCCACGTGCCATGAGGCAACTAAGCCCAGCACAGCAACTCCTGAGCCTGTGTGCTCTGGAGCCCATGTACCACACTAGAGAGAAGCTGTGTGCCGCAACAAAAGAGCCCATGCCTCGGGGAAGATCCCACATGCCACAGCTAAGACCTGATGCAGTCAGATAAATAAATTCATATTAAAAAGAATAACCTGATTAAGGAATCACAAATCATTTTGTATACTATTTATTTTTTCTTAAATCTTTAAATACTTTTATTTTACAGATGGTTTTCTGAATTTATTTTCTCTAAACATTCCATTTGATTCTACTATTTAATCCTCTGCTATCAATCACATGGGCTCTTTTACAGTGGTAAGAATATTTAACATGAGATCTAACCTCTTAGAAAATTCTTAAGGAGTTGCTGTTCAATTAATGTAAAGTGTCAGTTACACAAGCTGGATAAGTTCTAGGATCTACTGTACAGCATTCTGCCTGTAGGTAACAATACTATATTGTGCATATAATAAAAATATCTTCATTGTAAAAGGAAGTTTTATCTCTTCATAACTACCCAAGCTTTTATTTTAATTATGGGAACTGCTTCTTTAATGTAAGAATATACTAGCTAAAAGTTTATTTAACCTTTTTTTTCTATTTTTGCAGTAATTCTTTTCATTGGAAAACCGTTTTTCTGTTTGCCCAGATACACCTCCATTTTTCAGGGTCCTGGTTCACACTATGATCTACCACGAAAGAAGAAGGGTCAGGAGTTCTGTCCTGGGCTCCCTCAGCCAAGGTATAGGTCAGTGTTTCCTGTTCTTGGCCAGCCTCACTTTTTCTAGTGAGGTGGAAAGCTGCAGTCATCCTCAGAATGAAGTCAAGCCTGGTCTCGTCCCCCAGTGAGACAGAAGGACAAATGTTGCTACAGTGAGCGCACGCGCAGCACATGGTGGCAGCCATGTGTCTTTTGGCTTTTTCATTTCCAGTTCTTTCCCAACCTACTTGAGAGCTGAGAGAAAGAAAAAAAATAAAAGGGCTACTTGTCCAAACAGTATCTGTTCTGATCCTTATTTTCAGGGATAAAAGAAGTGCTTTGATGGGAAAATAGGGGAAAGTCAGAGCTTAACAATTTAACACCTGTTAGTGTAATAATGTAGTATTAAGTTAGCCAAAAAGTTCATTTGGATTGTCTGTACTATCTTATGGAAACACCCCAATGAACTTTTTGGCCAGCTTCATATTTCTGCATGACTCTCCACATAAATTTCCAGTGCCCAGTCGCTTCTTGGTTTGGAAGCCCTAAAGGTGTGACAGGTGCCCTGCTCTGCAGTTTCTTCTGTGTTCACAAGTACTGCAAGATATCCAAGTTTAAAATCAGGAATCTACTACAGTTCCCCCCAAATCACTAGCCTTGCTCATCCTTTTCGAGCCTCATCTTCAATCCAGATACAGAGCTCAGCTGAGAGATCAGAAGAAGAACATGTAGGAAGAATTTCCATCAGGGACATCTTTACACTTTTAATAAAACAAAGAGATGCTTGATTGGTTTTAATCATGTGAAAAAATATCAGAAGTAGCATGATAACAAGATCCTGAGACCTATGAGAAAACGAGGTTAAAATAGAAGTGACTATCTTACCTCTCTTCTTGGGAGGCTTTGATGCAACCCAGACTGACTCACTCAATGGTAAATCCAATCAAAGCTCATTTTCTTCATTTCATTTTCTTAGTTTACTCTGACTTCCTCATATCTGAACAGATCTTATTAGATTAAGATTGATACATTGAACATTATTATCCCTGCAACATCTTCCTTGTACCTCTGACTGTACCAATTGACTGTTTGGCACACATTTTTTAACAATTCAGTCATGTCATTATCCTTAACAGAGTTCCTGTGCCACCTAATAGAGAATTGGAGAATTGTTTCATGGGCTTCCCTTGTGGCTCAGCTGGTAAAGAATCTCCCTGCAATGTGGGAGACCTGGGTTCGATCCCTGGGTTGGGAAGATCCCCTGAAGAAGGGAAAGGCTACCCACTTCACTATTCTGGCCTGGAGAATTCCATGGACCAAGTCCATGGGGTCGTAAAGAGTCAGATATGACTGAGTGACTTTCACTTTCACTTTTCAGTACTGTATTAGTTAGTGTTCTCCAAAGAATAGAGTAGTAGAATTAATATGAGATATATATATATATTAGGTAATGTGCATGCATACAAGCTATGTTGCTTCAGTTGTGTCTGATTTTGCAACCCTATGGACTGTCACCAGTCTCCTCTGCCCATGGGATTCTTCATAACTGTGTATATATATGTATATAAATGCATATATATATGTGTGTATAATATTTATCAAGATGAATTAACTCACTTAATCAAGGAGCCTTAGATGTTCCATTATCTGCCAGAGGCAAACTGGAGACACAGAAAAGTTGGTGGCTGGTGCAATTTAGTTCAAGTCTAAAGGCTTGAGACCAGGGTAGCCACTGGTGTAAGTCCTCTTCCAGGGAGAGAAGAAAATCTATCTCCTAGTTCAAAATAGACAGGAAGATACAAAAATAGTGAATTCTTACTTTTCCATATTTTTCTTCTTTATAGGCCCTCAACAAATTGTTTGATGCCTACTCAATTTAGGGAAAGTTAATTTCTGAGTCCATACATCAAATTCTAATCTTATCTAGAAACAGCACCCACACAGACATACCCAGAAAGACTGTCTAATCTAGGCAACTAGCAACCAGTCAATTTGACACACAAAATTCACCATCAGCTAATTTTCCTGCTTCATTTTGAAGCAGCTTCATCTGAAGCTGTTTGAGAACAGCTTCTAAGAGAAGAACTGAGATAGGAATAAAATACACTCACTGACCCAAGGAGGCTAAGGCATAAAAGCCTTGTCTTTTCCCAGGGGCCTTATGTGGTCTATAGTTTCTCTCCTCCTTTCCTGTCCAAACTCCACCCACTAGAATTTAACTTTCATTTCCCCTCATCTTCTACTTTGGATCATCATAGTGGAGGTCAGGCCCCTGGTATGGTGAGTGAATCCTGAACACAATGCAGGAATCAAATGCCTGAATAACAAGGGAAATTTTTATTCTTTTTAAAAATATTCAGTGCAGAACTTTGTGGAGAGAAGATTCATTGTGTTTGATGGTTTTCTAAAGGCTCCTGTTATCTGTGATCTAATATAAAGCATTTATCAGATCCCTCTACATGTTCCAGCTTTGCCACAGACAAATTCATTTCAGATGACAAGAGGCTTTTTTTTCTCCTCAACCTCTTGAGATTTTTTTTTCCCACTTTCTCTGTTTCTGAAGAAAATTTTTGAAAGATTCTTATTTATTCTTTAAGTGTTCAATGAAATTCACTAGAGAAACTATCTCACTCTGGTTATTTCTTATTTAAAGTGTTTAAAATATTTTACCTGTTTTAGGATTATTTAGATCTTTTACAATCCTGGAGTCAGTTTTTGCATCTCTTTGTGGGACTCTGTCTATTCTAAGTTGTATGGTTTGTAGGCATAAAATTAGTTACAGTAATTCTTTATTATCCCCTAAATTTCTATAATATTCACAGTAATGTCTCCTCTTTTATGTCTGATTTTGATAATTTTCTTTTTCACTTTTTTATTGATCAGTTTAGTTATGTTTTGTTAATTTATTGATTTAAAAAAAAATAACTCTTTCACTGTTTTGTTTATTTTAAAGCTTTTATTACTTATTTATTTCTACTCTTACATTTACTGTTTTCTGTGTGTGTGTGTAGATATATTTGTCCGTGTGTGTGTGAGTGAGTGCTAGTTTATTTACTCTTCTTTCTTAGTTTCTTGAATTGGAAACTTAGATCACTGATTTGAGACCATTTCTTCTGATATTAGTTCAGTTCAGTTCAGTCGCTCAGACGTGTCTGACTCCTTGCAACCCCATGAATCACAGCACGCCAGGCCTCCCTGTCCATCACCAACTCCCAGAGTTCACTCAGACTCGCATCCATCAAGTCAGTGATGCCATCCAGCCATCTCGTCCTCTGTCGTCCCCTTCTTCTCCTGCCCCCAATCCCTCCCAGCATCAAAGTCTTTTCCAAAGAGTCAACTCTAGTGTTTAATCATATAAGGGTTGAAGGCATTCAAATACTGTGCTGTAACTAGATGAGAACTTCAAGAGTTTAATCAAGAGGTTTAGGTTTCTTTCAGAAACTGAGGGAAAAAGTCAATATAGATTAAATAAGTAGAATTGGAGAAAGACACAGATCAGATTCTGANACTCTAGTGTTTAATCATATAAAGGTTGAAGGCATTCAAATATTTTGCTGTAACTAGATGAGAACTTCAAGAGTTTAATCAAGAGGTTTAGGTTTCTTTCAGAAACTGAGGGAAAAAGTCAATATAGATTAAATAAGTAGAATTGGAGAAAGACACAGATCAGATTCTGAGGACAATGTTTGAATTTCAAATTAAACTAGAATTAAAATTGCAGTCACTCCCAACCCATCCTTTATCCTTTGTCTGTGCTGTGTGTGTTCTAAGTTATGCCGGTTCTTTGGGACCCCATGGACTGTAGCCACCAGACTCCTCTGTCCATGAAATCCTCCAGGGAGGAATACTGGAGGGGGTTGCCATTTCTTCTCCAGGGGATCTTTGACCCAGGGATTGAACCCTAGCCTTCTGTGTCTCCTACATTGCAGGCAGATTCTTACCACTAATAGCACCTGGGATTCTTTCTCTATTCTAGTTTAATTTTATTTTTGTCACATACACAAAATAGCCATAATGCAGAGGGAATATTTTTTTTCTTTGAGACTGAGATGTTGTCCTAGTTTTTGGTGACATAGAGGAACTAAATCTGAAGTAAAAGAGATTAGTACAGTGGTACATACCAGTTCAAAGAAATAAAACATTAAATGTGATAAGAAGGTTAGATGGCTAAGAAATATTAAGGACCTGATTATACAGACTCAGTAGAGACTAAAGTGCAGGTAAATGCTCTAGTTTTGGGACAGTGAGTGCATACTGGTAACATTGTGAAAAAGGAGTCGAAGAGGAGACAACTTGGTTGATGAATAATGTTACATATTAGACATTCAAAAGTACTGATTCCTGTGGCTCATTTACTAATGAATATATTAATATGCATTTAAAAGGCAAAGTTGAGTAACAATAAAGAATTGGAAACCAACTGCTCATGTGTGTATGCTGAATTTAAGGGAGTGGAAGACATCACTAATAGGTGGTGTGTGAAATAAGAGAGACCTAAAAACACCTACATTAATACTTTTGTTTGCTCATACCCTCAACAAAAGCCATACAAATGACTTGAGGAATATTTGGATTATATTTTCATATTTGATTCTCCAAAATCTAGTTTAATGTTTGGCCTACAATAGTATATCACTTCAGTTTTGTTGAATAAATGAAAGAACCATGATTTCTTCAAATCATCTCACGGGTCACCTGAATCACAGGTCTCTTGTTTTTCCCGTAACGTCTAATTTCCAGGTAACTAGAAGCCTCTTGCTTCCATCAGTGTTGGGGCTTTTTTAATCTTTTTTGGAAACTTGACAATATCACTTGAGTCTTCTCGAATGACTGGCTTCATTCTTGTTTTTTCTTTTCGGCTGTTACATGGAGACCATCTCTATTCCCACACTCAGGACTGATGAGAATCAGCTTTGTAAGTCGGGAACCTATTACTTCTTGACTCATGTTTTCTCTTTTCTCACTAGGATGTGAATGCCATCATGAAAAGGTAAGTATGGGAAACCAGAGATGATCATTTTGTACTGAGAACATTATGTAAAGCTACTAGAGTTATCTAATGGTTAATTAAGATAAAACCATGCTCAGGACACAAAAACGGAGCATAGATTTACTTTAAGCTTCTGTTCAGAAATCATGGCTAGATTGTGCTGTAAACACTGAGAATGGATCAGATACTATAGTAGAGAAATTTGGTTGTAAGAGGTTTCAGAGTTTAGGTCAGTGTCACTGTTAGGAATAAAGCATTGGGGTGTCAAGTCCCCATTACTTCATAAATTTAATTCACACTCTGTGTCACTGTGCAACTCAGGTTCCCATATTTAGTACGAGCTTGACTTATGATGGAAAGGTCGAATCTCTTTTACCTGCCAAACACCTAGAACTGGAGACAGTTTCTTTATATGTAAATTTTTCCCTGGGTATGGAAGAGATCAGATCCCTCTATAACTTTCTATATGGATTTCCAAAAACAAACATGAATCTTAAGTAATATTTTGCCTTGCTACAAATCATTGATCCATCTTGGTCACATACTCTAGAAGCCAGAAGGGAAAGACAGCATCCTTGTCTTCGAATTTGCACACCTACCTGGCAGCATCAAGATCTTTACAAACACATAAAATTCTGACCACTCTTCATTTAGTATTCACACTGTCTTCTTTCCCCAGGGTTTGTAATTATTTCCAGCGATCGTGAAATCTTAGGGCATTCTGAGGGCCTTCGTATTAGGGAGCCTCCTTTGAAGACATGAGGACTCTTTAGACAGTGTGTTCTCATACCTAATATATCTCAAACACCCAGGAGCCAGCTTCTGCAAACTCACTTTCTGAAATCTCCCTCAGAACACATATTTATGCAGTTACTTTTCCACAAGTTAAAATTTTTAGGTATGGATGATTTATTTTGATAAATGTATTATTTCATGTAATTTCATATAATCTAATAGAGATAGAGAGTAGTTAATGATTTCATTTTGGAAGGAAGAACCTTTCCTTCTGACAGTCAAGACTGCCAGAGTCCAACTCCAGCAGTCAGGGATTCAACCTGAAGAGATGAACGATGTTGGTGAATGAGACAGCCTCTCATTTTTCTATGGACTGCCTGTTTATTCCAAGTTTAAGATTCTCTTTTATACTTTGACAAAAACATTAGACCAGAGGTTTGACATTTTCAGTTCCCTCTCTCCAAGATTTATTATCTCCATAAATCACTGTTGCTCCTCAGTGTTCCTGCTTCAGTCATTCTCTCGGAATCAACCTTATCATCTATTATCTTACCTCCTCTAACGTGACAGTTGGACTGTGAAGAAGGCTGAGTGCCAAAGAATTGATGCTTTTGAACTGTGGTGTTGGAGAAGACTCTTGAGAGTCCCTTGGACTGCAAGGAGATCCAACCAGTCCATTTTGAAGGAGATCAGCCCTGGGATTTCTTTGGAAGGACTGATGCTAAAGCTGAAACTCCAATACTTTGGCCACCTCATGCGAGGAGTTGACCCATTGGAAAAGACTCTGAGGCTGGGAGCAATTGGGGGCAGGAGGAGAAGGGAATGACAGAGGATGAGATGGCTGGATGACATCACTAACTCCATGGGCTTGAGTCTGAGTTAACTCCGTGAGGTGGTGATGGACAGGGAGGCCTGGCATGCTGTGATTCATGGGGTCGCAGAGAGTCGGACACGACTGAGCGACTGAACTGAACTGAACGTGTCCTATAGTTAACTTGTGATTACACTGTAACTCATGCTATATTCCTCAGTTTACTACTTATTTTCCTAAGTCCTGTTTGCCCCTAACATTCTGAGCTCACCATCTCTTAAAAAGGCTTCTAGCTATAGTGTCTCTAAAAAATTCCTAACTTCTATAAGCTATAGTAAAATATGCTAACTTTACAACATTCCTTAAATCTTTAACTTCTAACTGTTTTAATTATTTCTAAGCCCTAAATTCAGTAAACTCCTTTGCCATAAACATTCTCCTCGCAAACAGGCTTCAGATATCAGTCTCTCTTATGGCCTCAAGCTGCGGCCTATGTGCTCATCCTGGAACACTTTTTTGTAAAAGTCCTTGAACAAATGTCAATGATTAACTTTATGAATTATTTTCAGAGCAATGCTGCAGAAGGCTTTGTGCCTTCTCATGCTCCTCTCAAGAACAACAAGCACCTTAATATTCCTTTTCAGTCAACTCAGCGGAGGAGAGGAAAAGACAAGTCAGAATTACAAGGCCTTCCCATGGAAGACAAAGTGTAACTAAGAAGGTGGCCATGAGCACATTTCTCCTGTCTCCAAGGTTTCAGTCATCCACTCTATCCTTTCCCAGGGTTTCCTGGGATGACTATTCTAGTGCATCAAAAGGGTGAAAACATTGCAAGTTAGTGGTTTTAGAGGGATAAGTAGATGTGTGTGGGTCAATTTTTATTTTCTCCAGGAGTGAGAACTTCATTGCAATGAAGCCAAAAACTTTTTCTAAGGAACAAAAGAGAGTTTCAAGCTCCTGATCTGAGAGAGATACTGTGAGTGTTTAATGGTAAGGAGTGCTACCCAAGTGAATGTATGCGGTATTCTTGTGATGGAGGGAAAATGGCGAGAAGGCTCCAGTTTCTAGGTGTGGATAGAGTCAGTGAAGTTCAAATACTTTGTGCTGTTGATGTGGTCAAATTTATGGGGAGTGAGCAGGGACTTGGTTCATCCTGTCTTTCACTGATTTACTACCTAAGCATAATTCTTACCATAATCTGAAAGGAAATACATTTCAGTGCTGACCCCTTTACTTATATTTAATATTATGCATTTTTATCATTTCAGAGGTGAGAGATATGCAACACTGCTGGAGTAAGGAGACATTACAGTGTCATCAAGCCACCTGTTTTCATCATCTTTTAGAATTTTTTATTTTCTGGTAGATCTCACTTTAAGCTTCATGTTTTTACTCCCAAAACAAACATGTTTTTTCACTCAAGTTATTTTATAGATCCCTTTTACAATGTCACAAATCAAATGATATAGCCCTCACCTTACCCTGTAATTTTTCTACAGTTCAGGTGCCCTTGAATTCTTTCACAAGCAATCCAAATGTTGCCATTTCTGAGGATCGGATGCAAGTGAGATGTGTTTGCAATTTGGAACCAAGTAACACATCTCAGAAAGTTGACTTTGAAGATTATGGTGCCCTAGGATCCCCAACGGAGAAAGCAATGGCACCCCACTCCAGTACTCTTGTCTGGAAAATCCCACGGATGGAGGAGCCTGGTAGGCTGCAGTCCATGGGGTCGCTAAGAATCAGACATGACCAAACGACTTTGCTTTCACTTTTCACTTTCATGAATTGAAGAAGGAAATGGTAACCCACTCCAGTGTTCTTGCCTGGAGAATCCCAGGGATGAGGGAGCCTGATGGGCTGCCATCTATGGGGTCACACAGAGTCAGACGCAACTGAAGTGACTTTGCAGCAGCAGCAGGATCCCCAGTTATCACATCAGGGAGATGTTACTGGGAGGTAAATGTATCAAAGAAACATACCTGGGTCCTGAGGGCCTATGGTAGCCAAAGCTGGCCTGTATTTAGTCCAGGTTCAACATACTTTACATGGGACATAGAGGCATATGGTAAAAACTTCCATAAAACTATCAATAATATCCTAAAATCAGTGAAGTTTGTCAAAATGTTTACTCGAGATACCAGCCTAAAAATGACTACTAAAAATGGGTTAATTCATGATTCTATATATAACGCTTTTGATGAGTCTTCCTCCTCAGTTCAGTTCAGTTCAGTCACTCAGTCATGTCCAACTCTTTGCAACCCCATGAATTGTAGCACACCAGGCCTCCCTGTCCATCACCAACTCCCAGAGTTCACTCAGACACACGTCCATCGAGTCAGTGATGCCATCCAGCCATCTCATCCTCGGTCGTCCCCTTCTCCTCCTGCCCCCAATCGCTCCCAGCATCAAAGTCTTTTCCAATGACTCAACACTTCTCATGAGGTGGCCAAAGTACTGGAGTTTCAGCTTTAGCATCAGTCCTTCCAAAGAACACCCAGGACTGATCTCCCTTAAGATGGACTGGTTGGATCTCCTTGCAGTCCAAGGGACTCTCAAGAGTCTTCTCCAACACCACAGTTCAAAAGCATTAGTTCTTTGGCACTCAGCCTTCTTCACAGTCCAACTCTCACATCCATACACGACCACTGGAAAAACCATAGCCTTGACTAGACGGACCTTAGTCGGCAAAGTAATGTCTCTGCTTTTGAATATGCTATCTAGTTTGGTCATAACTTTTCTTCCAAGGAGTAAGAGTCTTTTAATTTCATGGCTGCAATTACAATCTGATCCCTTGATTTTAACCCTCTCCCTGAGTGTACCTGCCTGTCGTATTGGGGTTTTCCTAGACTATAATGCTGGAACTCTTTTGTTTCTAAACATCACAGACCATGGCTTCTCATCTATAAATTCTCTTCATTTGTTCCTTATTGGAATTATCCATATTTCAGTCCTTTGAAATGTGATGCCTCCATGACTCTGTGCTCGTCAAACTCTTGAGCCTTCTCACATTCACTTCTCTGTAGTGTCTCATACTATGGGAACATCTCATACATTGGAGCTTATCTGCACCATTCTTACCTTTTTCCATGCACCCTCTTGTCTTTCCTAGGTGATTGCTCATGATTCATCAATAGGGTTTAGATTTGCCTTTTATCATGCTTATCTTGATATTATGTTCGCATTCAGGGAACATCTTAATTCACCATTTTCAACCCCAAGAGAAATGATAGATGCCCCCATAGAGTATGATTTTATCAAGGGACCACCTCTGCCAAATTTTTACAATCATTTCTTAATAAGTGACTAAAAAGAGAAAGGAAAGCTTTTCAACAATTTTTGATATATTATCAAAGACATACCTAGTATAGGAGTCATTCACTAAAGCGTGAGTACTGAGTAGTGTCTCACTTTTCTCATTATGCCCCTTATTTGTCCAGCCCCGGTGGACCCAGGGTAATTCGAAGTGGGGACGGAGTTGGCGTCCTAGGAAAAAACTTATTTAATTACAGATATATAGAGAGATTAGAAACGGATAGTGTAGTAGGAAATATTAGTGGAGAAAAAGAGGCTGAATAACTTGGTTTACGTGGGATACCAATAAAATTCCAAGACAAGGAATTTGCACCATCTACGTTGGGCCACCGGCGCCACTTGAATATCGGAAGGTGCCCCTCCTTGGGTTCCTTCTCGTGTGGAACTTAAAAGCTGGGGCAAGTAAGTAGACATGGTGAGCACCCACGCTCCCGATGGGAATTCAGCCAGAAAAACGGGGAACAAGAAAGAAATGACACAGGGGAATCAGTCTTTCCAGAAACTGATCCATTTTCTTTATTTTCAGGTTTGCTTATATACCTTTTTTTACACATAGAGACAAATGGAAATTTTTAAGTCACATGGGGGTTAGCAGTCCTGACCTTTATCAAAATCAGGTGCTTCATATAAATGTATAAAAAAAGGTCTTAGGGGTTTTACATCATCTTCTGGCCATGAGGTTTGCTGACATTTTATGATCCTTTCTTTCTGATAACCAAAAAACTTCTTTTTTCCAAGGGTGTTTTTTCTTAAACCAGGCGCCACCCTCTGAAGGTAGCAGATAAAGTTGCATTCCTATAGTGTGAGGGAATAGTGGGTTACAACTAAGAAAGGAATTTATTTAACCTAAGGTTAACTTGATTAATCTTAAAGGTTAATACTTATTTCTCCTATATGCTAGTTATATTCATTATAAGGGCAGGGAATATGGAGATTTAGCAGCAAACATCAGCCCAACAAATGAAAGCCCTTCACCAATATTCCCCTTAAGATCTATTTAGTCTTAAGATAGTGATAAAGTTACATTTTTACATAGCAAGGACACAGTGATTTATAACAAAGTACAGTGATCTATAACAAAAGAGAAAATTCAAAAGTCTAGTATTGCTAACATCAAAAACTACTATATTTCCTTGTCTATATTCCAAATACATTAATATATTCCCAGGTGCCTAAGGATATCGAGGCCTGGTGGCAATCATTGACTCAACAATGAGAAAAGCCCTTGAAGGAAGTTAATACAGCTACAATAGGGAAGCAGAGATGTGCCTGCTCGGGCAGGACTTGCTTGCAAACAGGATGTCCTGCTAAGGAGTCTGTACACAGCCCTAAGATTAATGATCCCTTGCAAACGAGGGAGCATTCCCTTCTTGCGGTAAGGAGGAAGAAAGGGCTCTGGACGGACTCTGCAGTAAACAGGAATTTTACTCCCTTTCGCATAACATTTATGCCCATGCGCTGTACTGAAAAGCCTTAGTCATGTAGTTTGGAATTCCGCCAAGGGGGCTGGTTAGGGGCTAGATATAAAACTAAACCACAGCTTTGTTGCGCAGTCCTTTTTTCCTCCGGCCGGAGTTGTGTCTTTGTCTGTCCTTTGTGTGTGTCTTGTCTTTGTGTCATTTCGCTGGTAACAGCCCTATGCTAATTAAGATTTTCAAAATACTCCAAACTCTGTGCTATTTATGGTTGAGAGGTAGTAAACAATCATGTAGTGGCAGGAGTATGGATAATCCTGTCACACAAGCTAGTCTGCCAGCAGAGAGGTTTGACCTGAGACACCCTTGTCACCCCCAGGAATTTTTATTGACTGGAGCTGCAAGTTTACTCCTTCTACGAGAGAACCTGTAGGGAACAGCCCCCCATAAAGTCAGAGGTGTAGGTGAAAGCATGAAAAATAGTAAAATAAAACAGTAACATGAAAACAGTAAAATAGGTAGACTCTGGTTTTGGGGGTAGATGCTCAGAAACAGGGGATTCCTGCCTTTGCGTATGCCAAAACCTCCTTCCTCATGACCTTTGCCATGGGCGGAGTTCCTCACGCTGGCTCCCAGCAAGAAAACATCATAAATGATATGTACTAAGAGTGGAAGTTTTATGCCCAGAGTATCTTATTTCAAGTCCTGTCTCTTCACATATTGGCAGTGTGACCTAGAATACATCCCTAATTGCTGTGTTTATTTTCTGAATGTAATCTTGATAAATATAAAAACTGTACAATACATAATTTATCAGAAGATAAATTATATTAAGTATAAAGCATCTTAAGTGTCTCAACTTAATAATAAATATTTGATCTATTAAATGCTAAAAAATATAACCTGTGTCAGTGTCTCATTAAACAGGTCTTTGCTTTCAGGGACACAAAGATTCTTTTTACTGACACCACATTTTTGAGATCTTAGATCACCATTGTGATGCTGTCAAGACTATTTCAACTCTGCCTGTCATAGAAAAGCATGCGGGCCTATGTGTGTGTCTGTCTGTGTTTGTGGGATTATTTTTATAGTTTTATTATAATTTCAGTATTGCTACATACTTGCTTTTATTAAGTAAACTAGATTCTATGAGATCTAGGATATTATTTGTAACAAAAAAAGTTATATGGAATTTACCTAATTAGTATTGCATGTTAAACAATACGATGTTTGCGATAACTTCTGTAACTTCTAGCACAAAAGGTAATCTAATATAATGTTTACTCATTTTCTTGTTCCTTCTCATTGTAACTGAAATAAGTTATTTTCAGAATATGTATTAGCTTATTTTTAACATTATGTCCTTTCTCTGCTTTAGAAACAGAATGCATTGATAAAACAGAACTATGAATGGAGGTTCATGACATTGTGCGGGATGCAGTGATCAAGACCATCCCCAAGAAAAAGAAATACAAAAAGGCAAAATGGTTGTCTGAGGAGGCCTTACAAATAGCTGAGAAAAGAAGAGAAGCAAAAGGCAAAGGAGAAAAGGAAAGATATATCCATTTGAATGCAGAGTTCCAAAGAACAGCAAGGAGGGATAAGAAAGCCTTCTTCAGGGATCAATGCAAAGAAATAGAGGAAAACAATAGAATGGGAAAGACAAGAGATCTCTTCAAGAAAATTAGAGATACTAAGGGAACACTTCATGCAAATATGGACACCTGCAAATAAAGGACAGAAATGGTATAGACCTAACAGAAGCAGAAGATATTAAGAAGTGGCAAGAATACACAGAACTATACAAAAAAGATCTTCATGATCCAGCTAACCATGGTGGTGTGATTGTTCACCTAAAGCCAAACCCTAGAATGCAAAGTCAAGTGGGCATTAGGAAGCATCACTATGATCAAAGCTAGTGAAGGTGATGGAATTCCAGTTGAGCTATTTCAAATCCTAAAAGATGATGCTGTTAAAGTGCTGCAC
>SJYX01021250.1:265162-328133 GCA_006410675.1 Oreotragus oreotragus | reverse complement strand
TGATGCTGGGAGGGATTGGGGGCAGGAGGAGAAGGGGACAACAGAGGATGAGATGGCTGGATGGCATCACTGATTTGATGGACGTGAGTCTAAGTGAACTCCGGGAGATGGTGATGGACAGGGAGGCCTGGCGTGCTGTGATTCATGGGGTCGCAGAGAGTCAGACACGACTGAGCAACTGAACTGAACTGAATGATGGCTATTTCTTCTCAGGAAAAGAATTACCTATACCAATTATCCAAGATCCTCCAGTTTTCCTTTCAAAAATCTGAGAAATGAATTTTAAAAAATCATGCTTCAATAAGCCTGGAGTCAGAGCTAATGCATTTCAATAATACTGAAGGGTATTTTTTAAAATTAAAATGTTGTTCTGTTGCTCAGTCATGTCTGACTCTTTGCATGCAATAGGCTGCAACAAGTATTCTCTTCCTTCACCATCTCCCAAGTCAGTGATACCATCCAGCCATCTTGTCCTCTGTTGTCCCCTTCTCCTCCTGGCTTCAATCTTTCCCAGCATCAGGGTCTTTTCAATGAGTTGGCTCTTTGAATCAGATGTCCAAAGAATTGGAGTTTCAGCTTCAGCATCAGTCCCTCCAATGAATATTCAGGACTGATTTCCTTTAGGATTGACTCCTTTGATCTCCTTATAGTCCAAGGGACTCTCAAGAGTCTTCTCCAACACCACAGTTCAAAAGCATCAGTTCTTCAGCATTCAGCCTTCTTTATAATCCAACTCTCACATCCATACATGACTACTGGAAAAACCATAGCTTTGACTAGACAGACCTTTGTTGGCAAAGTAATGTCTCTGCTTTTGAATACACTGTCTAGGTTTGTCATAACTTTTCTTCCAAGGAGAAAGCATCTTTTAATTTCATAGATACAGTCACCATCTGCAGTGATTTTGGAGTCCAAGAAAATAAAGTCTGTCACTGTTTCTACTATTTCCCCATCTATTTGCCATGAAGTGATGGGGCCGGATGCCATGATCATAGTTTTTTAAATGTTGAGTTTTAAGGCAGCTTGTTCACTCTCCTCTTTCACTTTCATCAAGAGGCTCTTTAGTTCTTCTTTGCTTTCTGTCATAAGGGTGGTGTCATCTACATATCTGTGGTTATTGGTATTTCTCCCAGCAATCTTGATTCTGGCTTGCGCTTCATCCAGCCTGGCATTTTGCATGATGTACTCTGCATGTATGTTAAATAAACAAGGTGACAATATACAGCCTTAAGGTACTCCTTTCCCAATTTGGAACCATATCTGGCTCTAACTGTTGCTTCTTGACCAGCATACAGGTTTCTCAGGAGGCAGATCAAGTGGTCTGGTATCTGTCTCTTATACACATCTAGATGTGTATAAGAGACAGGCCCAGAACACTGCTAAATGTCCTGCAGTGTGGAGGTCAGCCTGCCATTACCAAGAACTGCCTGCCTGGCCTGAAGGTCCATTGTGCCAAGGATGAGAAACTCTGAGATGGAGGGAATGGTGTCTGGGCTTCAGACCCAGAGGCAGTTAAGAACTGGGCGAGGGTGAGCACTGAAGAAAGGTCAGGGGTGGGCTGAGTGGGAGAATGAGCTGAGGCCTGAGATTGCAGGGATGAGACTGTGCAGGGGCTGGTGGGCTGGCAGCTTTACAGAGTTTGGGTGTGCGTGTTTCCAGTGCTTCCCAGGGGGTGCAATGGTAAAGAATCCGCCCGTTATGCAGGAGACTCAAGAGAGCTGGATTCTACTGCTGGGTCTGGAAGATTCAGTTTGTTGTGATCCACATAGTCAAAGGCATTAGCATAGTCAATGAAGCAGAAGTAGATGTTTTTCTTGAATTCCCTTGCTTTTTCTGTAATCCAACAGATGTTGGCAATTTGATCTCTGGTTCCTCTGCCATTTCTAAATCCAGTTTGTTCATCTGGATGTTCTCGGTTCACATACTGTTGAAGCCTAGCTTTAAGTATTTTGAGCATTACTTTGCAAGCATGTGAAATGAGCACAATTGTACGATATCGTGAACATGTCTGCTTTGCATATGAGAACTTGTCACACCTGGTAATGTATTTTTGGCATGTTTATCATATATGGTGGAATTCTCCATGCAAGAATGCTGGATTGGTGTTCTTCCCAACCCAGTGATTGAACCATCATCTCCTGCATTGCAGGCAGTTTCTTTGTCATCTGAGCCACCTGGGAAGCCCAAATTTAGAATAAATTGTGCCAAATAGGTCACAATTCTCATAATCAAAAAGCAATATCTACTAAATAAAGTTCTCTTTCTTGAGCAGTGATCAGTAAGAAAATTCTGCTTTAAATTCCCATTTTTTAGTATTCCAAATGATACATTGAACTTTTGATCTTTCAGCACATAATTACTCCAGAAATACACTTAGTAAAAAATATTTTACAATTGTTACTTTCCATGAATTCCAATTCCAAGACTTTGATGACTTTCTGAAGATAGGTTCATCCTTGACTTGGAGATTTATTTTACCAATTAAAAGCCACTAGTTATTTTTTAAAAGCCACTAATTTGCAAACCAGTTTTTAAGATTTGGGGAGGTGTTTATATTATCAATGTGTTGATTTTTATTTATTCTACATTCAAGTGGAAATTATCTTCAAATCTCAGTGGACCTTCTCATAACCATAATGGTTATTGTTGCTGTTCAGTTGCTGAGCCGAGTGCTGCTCTTTGCGACCCCATGAACTGCAACGTCCCAGGCTTCGCTGTCCTTCACCATCTCCAGGAGTTTGCTCACACTCATCTCCATTGAGTTGATTATGCCATCCAACCATTTCATCCTCTGTCGCTCCCTTCTTCTCCTACCCTCAGTCTTTCCCAGCACCAGAATCTTAAGTTCAGTGATTATATAAAATGCCCAATGCTGACAGATAATATAAATATTTGAAAACATATTTATTGTAATTAAAAGGTGACTATATTATGTATGTTATTTTCCTTTGTATACATTTATGTTTTGTATATGGTTACTCTGATCACCTTTAGAAGTTGTCCCTGAGTTAAAAGCTATGTCACCTTGATATGTAGAAAAAAATTATAACTTTGGGATGATACATTTCCCTATTTCCCCATCTATTTGCCATGAAGTGATAGGGTTTGGTATCATAAACATTTATATTTATTACTGTCTTAGTTACATATTTTACTTTTTATAATGGTCAAGAGAACATAGAGAACTATGTCCTAATCTGTTGTTTTCACAGTATTTTAGTTTTTCTTTTATATATTAGTTTCCTGATTTCCACATTTCTCCAGGGCAAATGAACATAGAAACCATGTTGTAATCTAGTGTTTTCATAATATTTGGGTTTTTCTTTTATGTGTTGGTTTCCTGATTTCCACATTTCTGCAGGTCACCAAGAACATTAAAAGAAAGAAAGAAAAGTCCCAATATGTATGGATTGCCTAATATGCACCTGGACTTTCACGCAGTTAGGAGCCAGCTTTGGAATCCTCAAATGTGTGTTTCTTCTCACAGTGGGTCCATAGAGCAGGAACACAGGTGGACACGTTCTCAAAACTTGGCTAGCTGTGCCCACTTTCACCCAAGTTTATGTCACGATCCTAGCAAGTTAGGGATCACACTATGATGCACGTATTAGTTCTTAAATTCCCTGATTGCCTGATTGCCTGAAATTTCAAAAATAGCATTTTAACTCCTTTATGTTCAGTAAAAGAATGCAGCAAAATACAAATAAATATGACAACATCTGAGATACAAAATATTCTCTAACTCCCAGAAGAGGCAGGAGATTGCTAAGGGAAGCTGTCTTGGGGAGGGTCCTTTCCTCCACTCCTCTTAGGGACTGGACTCTGAATGGAGATTAGAGATTCTCAGAAAATCCTCCCTTAGGTGGCATCTAATAAGTCCCTTGGGACACCTTGCCCCTTTGGACTCCCCAATCCATTCACTGCCTCCATAACCAGCTTTCAGCAGCATCTCCACACCTTAAGTTGTTACTTGGAATTAGCTGCTTTTTCAGGGTGCTTTCCGCCCACCTCTCCTCAACACAAGGGACCCAGATCACACTGGGGAGAAGAGAAGCTGAACTACAGAGGTTAATGCCAGGAGCTTATTCCATGTCACACTGCTTCGGCTTCCTTACGGATTCAGCTGAACCATCTGGAGATTTGAGAACAGCAGTGCTGGGATTCATGAAATCCAAATAATGCCAAGTATTCAGGGACTGTAAGGAGTGCTGTTTTCTCAGGGTGTGACCTGGGGCTCTCTGTGTTTCCTAATCTTGTCCTGCTGGGGATGAGAAGGGAAACAGAAAAGGAGAGTTGCTTTGTCCCCCTCCCCAGTGGAGGTGGGCATGTGCCTCATGTCACAGCCACCCCTTCCAGTGAACCCTCAAGAGCTACGGCCAGGTTGAGCCCATCAGAGAATTATCCTCCTTTTCTGAGGATCTGATCCCATTTCCAATCTGGAACAGAGGTGAGGGCTCTACAGCTCCCACAGAAGCTCGCCAAGGCAGGACCCCATCCAGCCTTCAGGTGCTTTCCTTTTCTGAGGTCTTGAGTTCAAATAGGGGTGCTAACCAGGTGGCTGTATTCTATTTTACCATTTATTTCTCTTAGGTCTGCTTTGGCATGTGGTTTTTTTACTATTATTATTAGCTATCATTGTTATCACTACAAATCTCAGAAAGAGAAATAAATATTCTCTGTTAATGCGAAAAATACATGCCCATCATTCATATTCTATATGAGTAATTAGATGCACATTTTATAAACAAAATATGCAAAGGTGTTTAAGATTTGGTTATTTTTGTGTTATTGGTGGAGAAATATCCATGTGATAAAGATTTACTTGAAAAAGATGACACTAAAAGAGAGAAGAAAGAAATGTCTGTTTTGTGGATTTAAATGGGACATTTGGAAAATTTCCAAGCCGAAGGAAACCATTGTAGGTATATTATGGAAAGGTGTTACATTTCAGAATTATCAGCATATTGGTTATTGTATAAATTATGCATTTATATTATGGCAGGCATAGTCACATTATATACTAAATCTATGATAACATATTTATTACAGTGTGTTATGAAGCCAAATGGACATTAAATCCATGTCTTATATTTATCTTTCATTAAGTGCAGCATTAAAAACTATCAGGCATCTAGAATGTACTCCATAAATATGAGTAACTTACATTTTCTGAAGGTTGGAAGATAAGTTTTTGTGATGGGGATGGAAAGAGTAAAGAAAGGGACCAAGATGTTAAGAAGTGGAATAGCAAGGAAGGAGAGGACTGAGATCATCAATAATTCTTCACGTTTTCTTTTTATAGGATGTTTCCATTTTATGTGCACATTTTCCATATATATCCCCACTCTTTCTCCTGCAGCATATTTTCACAGTCGTGTCTTCACAGAGCCCAGAACCATCAGTCTGCTTCACTATGTACTTTCACAGTACCTGGTATATAGGAAGCACTCAATAGTATGATCAATTATCACTAACCTTTAACAGATTCTCAAATAGCCTTTCATTACGCAAAACTGACAGTTCTTTGTGCTCAGCAGTAGTTCTTATATCTGGGAAAAGTCACTTTTCAGTCCTTACCCCATACAACAACTTTGCGAAGTCTTGGCTTAGCCCTACATAAGCACTAAGATGAATTAGGTTTCAGTTCTTTCTTATTACTTGCAAGTAAACACCCTTACAGTTCAACTGAGCTATGGATAACCATGCGCGATCATCTTAGGAGTTCTTCACACATCCCTACTATTTTAGAAAAGAACTTTCCAGCTCTCTATTGCTTCAAGATTTATTTTTTAAGATACAGGTTTCATCAGGTTCTGATGTTTTATTTATATATGAAATTATTTCCTTCTTAAATATTTACTTTAGAATTTTAGAGTTGCCTGATTGTTTATTAACCAGATAATAATTTGGCATTTTTTAACTCTGGAACTGTACACATATGAATTAATAGACATCACTATGCTTATAAGATATGCTTGGAACTAAGATACTTCCCCTTTAACCCCACCAGCAGTTTAATCTGCTTTCATTCATTTGACTGTTTTGAACTAATATTAGATATGTAGATAGTAAATAAAAATAAGAAAAAGAAGTGTATCCAAAATTTAATTACTTAAAACAATTTATAAATTCTTTATTCTTATTAAAATTTTAAAATCCTACTTTAGTCCAAATCACCAGGGTGAAATTCTTTTGAATTTCTATACTTTGTTTAGGACAAATGAGCTGAACTTGAAATAGTGAGAGCAGAACATATTTCAAAAGACACCAGACCTGAGATAAGGACACCACAATCTAGATGTTTACTCATTTGTTTATTAAGTGCCAGGGGTATAAAAATGAACAAGCCTATTCCTGTGCTTTAAAATAAATCAAATTTGAAATAAATATGGCTACTGTGCTTAAAAGAATATGCACACATTCTGACCTTTTTCATCTGTCTTTCAATTTCACTATTAAAAAATCCTAATTTGTACTGTATTTCCTTTTCCATTTATATTTTTCTGTGAAGGAAAATTGGAAAAGGAAATTGCTGTTTTAGAAGGGGATGGATTCAAATATATTGTATATCTTTCACAGTCAAATATTCTTACGTTTTATGTGTTTAAAAAATATAGAAACATTGTTACACATAAAAATGTGTAATATTAACCTAAAGTCAAATAATCCCTGGTAATATATAACGACTTCTTATTGTATTAGTTAGGTTACTTTTGTGTCCAGGCAATTTGACAACTTATGAATAATGTTTAGGAGGAAACAGACATCTCATCTGTTGTTGTTAGGAAGGGATCCATTTCTTTCTGAGTTTTGCTTTAGTGAGGTTGCCTTGGTCCAGGGTCTGGTCCTCACTTTTTAGATCCAGCTTTGGAAAGTGTTCAGGAACTACATCATGCTATGTAAGCCACAGTTGGATAATGCATAAGCCAGAACATCTAAATATTCATTCGTTTAGAATTGAAATGCAATTGCATAATAAGCAAACAACTTTGCTGATTGATGCCTTCATCTTATTCCCTGGTCAGCTGGTAAAGAATCCACCTGCAATGCGGAAGACCTGGGTTTGATCCCTGGCTTGGGAAGATTCCCAGGAGAAGGGAAAGGCTTCTCACTCCAGTATTCTGGCCTGGAGAATTCCGTGGACTGAATAGTCCATGCGGTTGTAAAGAGTCGGACACGACTGAGCGTTCTCTTAAGTGTTAAGTCTTAAGTTAAATGGTGAATTGGTGAACACAAATCAGAGCAGGAGGACTCATCAGGGGCCTTGCTGACTGGCGTGTTTGAGTACTGGTCATCCAGACCATCCATCACACTGTGGACGTAGAACTGCCCAGTGCGTAGAGTCCTGTGTCAGCCAGTCAGGCTTCCCCTTCCCTGAAGGTCTTTAAGACGTGCAGACAGCGCTGCCTTCTGACCTTATAGCTGTGCTCTGTACTGAGCAGCTCCTGTCTTTCACCCACTGTCTTTCTCTAACAGGTAACTCACTCAACTGACTACATTTGGGTTCAGTCGCACCTTTCTGTCCTGCCTCCCTGATGCTGTTTCAAAGCACCTTAGGTGGACTTCTGGAGATTCCCAAAACCCTTCAGTCATGTGTTTCTTATCTTCTTTTTAACCTATAGGTTGTTGTTCTCATCACTTCGGTATATGCTTCCAAGTTTCTCTCTCAAAATTCAATTCTGTCTCTTACATCCATGCTGATATCTCCACAGGTATTGAGGACAGCTAAATTAGATGTGGCCAAAAACAGCACCTTTTTCAACACTAATCCTAAAAGTGTAGCTAAACCTCAAGTTACTTGTTTTTGCAATGGTACCGACAAATGTTTGCACTGGAAATAATGTTGAATTTTGCCATAGTTTATACAGGAAACTATGGTCCAAGATACAAGGTAAGAAAAAAAAGTTTAATTTACCAAACCACAAATTCATAGACTAGATATCTTACCATTAACATACTAATGCTGCCATTTGTCAAGAGGCAAGCTGAATTTATCATTGTTTCTGTTAGATACTTATAAAGTATGTATTAATCCTTACTGCTGATTTCAGTCACTATTTTTTTTTTTTTGCTTAAATGGTAATATGTTTTGGATTTCAGATATAAAACATTTCCCAAATATGAAGGATTGAATCAATAGTAAGATGGCTCTAGTTTCTGATTCTTGGCTATGATCAATCTTATTCTCTTTTAAAAAATGTTTCCCAGTTTTATTGAGATATCATTAACATACAGTATTATCCAAATTTAAGGTATACACTGTAATGATTTGAGTTGCAAATATTGTACAATGATCACCACAATAAATCTAGTAAACATCTATCATAGCATATAGTTAATTGGTACTCTAGCATAAATTTTTTTTAATTTTAAAACTAAAAACTAAATTTAAAAATCCATCGCACATATTGATAACCATAAAAAGAGAAACTGTTTTTTTTCTTGTGGTTAGAAGTCATAGGGTCATTACTCCCTTACACCTTTTAAATAGACCATAGAGTAATGTCAATTATATTCATTATGTTAGCTATAGTTACTAGTACTTATTTACCTTATAAGTAGAAGTTTGTCCCTATTGAGTATGTTCATCTAGTTTCTGCTCCATACCTACCTTTCAGTCCTTAACCACAAATTTAATCCCTTGTCTATAAGTTTGGTGGTTGGTTTTTAGCTCCCACATATAAATGAGATCACGCAGTATTTGTCTTTCTCTGTCTCATTTATCTCACTAAGCAGAATGCCCTCAAGGTCCGTTCATGTCACAAATGGCAGGATTCCCTTCTTTTTGTGCTGAACACACACACACACTCCCTACTTATCCTCTCGTCTGCTGGTGAACACTTAGGTGATTTCCTTTTCTTGACTATTGTGAGTAATGCTGATATGAACATGGGGGCACAGATAACTTTTTGAGTTAGTGTTTATTTTTCCTTCAGATAAATGCCCAGGAGAAATTGCTAGATCATATGATAATTCCATTTTAATTTTCAGGGAAAAATTCCATATTGTTTCACACAGTAACTGTAACAATTTTCACTTCCACCAACAGTGTAAAAGGATCCCTTTTCTTCACGTCTCTGTCAACATTTGTCATCTCTTATCATTTTGATCATAACCATTCTAACAGGCATGATGTGATATGTCACTGGGATATTGATTTGCATTTGTCTGATATTGAGTTATACTGAGTAACTTTTCAGGTCCCTTTGGTTATCTGTATGTATTCTTTGACAAAATGTCCATTAAGATTCTTTATTCACATTTAGATTGGATTATTGGCAACAAAGCTCTGTCTAGTCAAGGCTATGGTTTTTCCAGTAGTCATGTATGGATGTGAGAGTTGGACTATAAAGAAAGCTGAGCCCCAAAGAATTGATGCTTTTGAACTGTGGTGTTGGAGAAGACTCTTGAGAGTCCCTTGGACTGCAAGGAGATCCAACCAGTCCATTCTAAAGGAGATCAGTCCTGAATATTCATTGGAAGGACTGATGTTGAAGCTGAAACTCCAATACTTTTGCCACCTGATGCAAAGAGCTCACTGCTGGGAAAGATTAAGGGCAGGAGGAGAAGGGGACGACAGAGGATGAGATGGCTGGATGGCATCACCAGCTCAATGGGCATGGGTTTGGGTGGACTCCAGGAGTTGGTGATTGTCAGGGAGGCNCATTGGAAGGACTGATGTTGAAGCTGAAACTCCAATACTTTTGCCACCTGATGCAAAGAGCTCACTGCTGGGAAAGATTAAGGGCAGGAGGAGAAGGGGACGACAGAGGATGAGATGGCTGGATGGCATCACCAGCTCAATGGGCATGGGTTTGGGTGGACTCCAGGAGTTGGTGATTGTCAGGGAGGCCTGGCGTGCCGTGGTTCATGGGGTCACAAAGAGTTGGACATGACTGAGCAACTGAACTGAACTGATTGGTTTTTTGCTGCTGAGTTGAATGGGTTTTTTAAATATACATTTTGAATATTAACCCCTTGTTCAATATATATAGTTTGGAAGTATCTTTTCCCATGCCTTATGTTGTCTTTTCATTGTGTTAATCTTTTTATTTCTTTGCTGTGCAGAACCTTTTTACTTTGAGGTAGTTCCACTTGTTTATTTTCTATTTTGCTTAGATGTTATATCAAAAAATTCATTGCCAAGAGCCAGGTCAAGGATCTTTTATGTTTCATTTATTTCTTTGTAGTTTCAGTTCTTATGTTTAAGACTTTAATCCACTGTGTGCTAATTTTTGTGAGTGGTGAAGGATAGGAGTCTAATTTCATTCTTGTATACATGAATATCCAATTAGCACATTTACTGAAGAGACGGTCCTTTCTCCACTGGGTATTCTTGGCTCCCTTGTTAAATATTAGTTGAACATATTTGCAAGTATTTATTTCTGTGCCCTGAACCCTGTTTAATTGGTATGTGTTTCTGTTTTTAGGCCAGTAACGTATCGTTTTGACTACTGTAACTTTGTAATATAGCGTGAGATCTAGAAGTAGAAAGCATGAAGCTTTGCTCTTCTTTCTCAGGATTGCCTTGGCTATTCTGGGATTTTGGCAGTTCCTTAAAAATCTAGGATTGTTTTTCTAGTTCTGTTAAAAATACCATGGAAATTTTGATAGGGGGTGCATTGAATCTATCTATGGCTTTTGGCAGTATGTACTAATTCTTCCAATCTGTGAACATGGGATTTAAATACAAATTACTTCTGATTCTTTCTACTGCCGAGTAGTTCTCCCACTGATTTCGACATAAGCAGCTCTGAAACAACCCATGTTTCATGATTGTCTCTCATAATCTGGTTTGATACTTCTTAATTTCAGGACAGTAGCAGTAGCTCTAAGTAAGTCTTTATTGATGGCATATTTCTCTTCTGTAAAATTGAATATTAGATTGAAATTTTAATTTATTGAACACTTAACTTTCTTTAGATAGATAAGTCTGTCTTTCCTTTTTTGTTTCCTTCTTCCTTCCTTTCCCCTTCCCTAATCTTTCTATTCTTTCTTTCCTTATTTATAATTCAATGAGTTCTCAAAGATGTTTATTAATAGTTTTCCATATACCAAAAATATATGAGGTATTAAATAAAATAGATGTCACATAGCTGTCTGATTCTCTCTTAATAGTGAAGTGGAGAAAAATCAGATGATGGTTACAGAGTTCATCCTCCTGGGATTTTGTCTTGGTCCAAGGATCCGCTTATTCCTTTTTGGGCTCTTCCCCCTGTTCTGTGTCCTCACCCTGCTGGGGAACGGGGTCATCCTGGGGCTCATCTCACTGGACTGCAGACTGCACACCCCCATGTCCTTCTCCTGTCACATCTGGCCATCGCTGACATGGCCTACGCCTGCAGCACAGCGCCCCAGATGCTGGTCAACCTCCTGAGTCCAGCCAAGCCCATCTCCTTTGCTGGGTGCATCACACAGACCTTGCTCTTTCTGAGTTTCGCTCACACTGAGTGTCTGCTCCTGGTGGTGATGTCCTATGACTGGTATGTGGCCATCTGCCACCCGCTCCGGTATTCAGTCACTGTGAGCTGGAGAGTCAGCATCAGGCTGGTGGGGACTTCCTGGGCATGTGGCTCCCTCCTGGCCCTGGTCCATGTGGGTCTCGTCCTGAGGCTGCCCTTCTGTGGGCCTCATGAAATCAACCACTTCTTCTGTGAAATCTGGTCTGTCCTCAAGCTGGCCTGTGCTGACACCTGGCTCAACCAACTTGTTCTCTTTGCTGCTTCCGTGTTTGTCTTAGTTGAGCCCCTCTGCCTGGTGCTGGGCCTCTGTGCGCACATCCTGGCCGCTGTCCTGAGGGTCCAGTCCGCTGAGGGCCGCAGGAAGGCCTTCTCCACATGCTCCTCCCACCTCTGCGTGGTCGGGCTCTTCTTTGGAGTGCCATCCTCATGTCCATGGCTCTCAAGTCCCGCCACCCTGAGGAGCAGCAGAAGATCCTGTCCCTGTTTTACAGTCTCTTCAACCCCATGCTGAACCTGCTCATCTACAGCCTGAGGAGCAAAGAGGTCAAGGGTGCCCTGAGGAGAGCACTGTTCAAGGAGAGTCATTTCTAACTGGTGACATTTGAATCCAAAAAAGTTCTCTGCACTCTTATGTACGCCTTGATGACACAAGAATAAGACTTCCCTCTTCCTCTGAAGGAAAAGCTTTAGCTATATTGCTGTCATTGATTTTTCTTTCAGATGTGATTTTATTGTTATTATTCAGTCACTAAGCATGTCCCGTGAATTCCATGAACTGCACTCCAGGCTTCCCTGTCTTTCACTGTCCCGCAGAGTTTGCTCAAACTCATGTCCATTGAGTCAGTGATGCTATCCCACCATCTCATCTTAGGTTGCCCACCTCTCCTGTCCTCAGTCTTCCCAGCATCAGAGTCTCCCAGTGAGTCGGCTCTTCCCGTCAGGCGGCCAAAGCACTGGAGCTTCCACTTTAGCATCAGTCCTTCCAGCCAACATTCAGGGTTGATTCCCTGTGGGATTTACTGCTTCGATCTTGCAGTCCAGGGGGCTCTCCAGAGCTTTCTCCAGCAACACACTTCCAAAGCATCAGTTCTTTGGCATGCACCCTTCTTTATGCTCCAGCTCTCATATCAGTACGTGACTATTGGAAAAATCATAGCCTGGATTATACTATGATCTTTTTCTTTGATTGCTCTGAATTTAATATCTCTGAAATTAACATTTATTTAAATTGATTTCCTGAGTCTACAAATTTGAATCGTCTTTCTGCTGCCCTAACTATATTAGCTCATCAATGGAATAGGTCACAAGATTTGGAAGAAAAAACAAAGTTATGAAGGGAGGTGATCTTGAAAGCCTGGACACACACTTGTCCACTCTCAAAAATTGCACTCCCCCTGTTCAAGAGTAAGTCAGAAATGTCTAGCTAGTTGTGCTCCATAATGTTGAAAAATCTCATATGAAAATTGTTGAGTCATATTAGGGAGCAGGCTGATAATTATGAAGGAACATAATTAATACAAGGTATTTTGGAGAGCCAAACCAGTCAATCCAAAAGGAACTGGACTGCAAGGAGATCCAACTAGTCAATCCTAAAGGAAATCAGTCCTGAATATTCATTGGAAGAACTGATGCTGAAGCTAAAACTCCAATACTTTGGCTACCTGATGTGAAGAACTGACTCCTTGGGATAGACCCTGATGCTGGGAAATATTGAAGGCAGGAGAAAGGGACAGCAGAGGATGAGATGGTTGGATCACGTCACCTATACGATGGACATGAGTTTGAGCAAGCTCTGGGAGTTGGTGATGGACAGGGAAGCCTGGCGTGCTTCAGTCCATGGGGTCGCAAAGAGTCAAACACGACTGAGCGACTAAACTGAACTGAACTGACTGTGGAGAAAGCAGGGAAGATAAAGGAAAACCTTGCTGATGGGGTGGAAATTGTATGTTGTTTACGGCTTTGAGGGTAAACTGATTAGCTCATGGCTACTAAAAGAATAAAACTAGGTGGATAATGGGTGCAAACAAATAATTTCTGTTGTTTTTTAGATTCGCAGAAAACTTTCTGGGTTGAATGTAAGTTATGTAGATGTACAGGCTGTCTCTGTATATTATTTTCTAGTGTCTTTTCAACAGTAATTTCATAGGAAATTTTACCTGATAGTATAAGTGGCTAGCATGGTATGACTGGCTCTTCTGCCTTGTGGTAATTAATTCTGTTTTACAAGCCCAATGGTCCAAGTGGAGTCCCATATATTTGACATAATTTTTTCAGGGTGTTACTTTTACATGCACTTTGCAACTTGCCCTGAGACAAGGATGGCCACTTTCCTCCAGACTCTTCTTCAGTTTCACAGTAACAGTGAACAGAAGGCTCGTTCAGTAGAATAAGGGTGTGTCATTCATTTGGACTTTAATAGCCTCTCAACCCTACTCTTAATTACTGTGTGTGGGCAACAGCGCTTACTGAATGTAGAAACAAAGCGGGTTTTTACAGCAAGAGTTAAGGCTTGAAGTGACCACTCAGTGCTGCACACTTCATGCTCATATCGACCATTTACATGGACCATCTCGCTCAGTCATCGTAACATATCCCAGAAGAGGGTTCTATTACCAGTCTGTTTTATGTATGCATGTACCAGGAAAACAGTGTCAGACTTTTACCTGGACAGTCTGACTCCCGAGCCTTGTGTAATTAACCATAACAATGTCATAGGTCAGTATCATTGTAATTCAATAAAGAAGAAGTCTAAGCTATCCCAACGAACAATATGTTAACTGAAGAAGTATCTCTGCACTGTCTCGTGTATGCAAAGTGAGCTGCTCTTTGCTCTCCGAGGGCTGGAAGATCAGAGACTGTTAATGAGAGGTCGGTTGTCGTGGACAGTAAAACCTATGGGCAGAGTGAAAAAGGTATTGGACTTCTAGAGGAGTACAGACCATGAAGGAGGTGAGAATTAAGTCTGTTCTCACTGAGATTGGTGATTTAGTTCAGCTAAGATCAAAAGCTGTTGTTCAAGCTGGTTTTAGAAAAGGCAGAGGAACCAGAGATCAAATTGCCAACATCCGCTGGAACATCCAAAAAGCAAGAGAGTTCCAGAAAAACATCTATTTCTGCTTTCTTGACTATGCCAAAGCCTTTGACTGTGTGGATCACAATCAACTGTGGAAAATTCTGAAAGAGATGGGAATACCAGACCACCTGACCTGCCTCTTGAGAAATCTGTAGGCAGGTCAGGAAGCAACAGTTAGAACTGGACATGGAACAACAGACTGGTTCCAAATAGGAAAAGGAATACGTCAAGGCTGTATATTGTCACCCTGCTTATTTAACTTATATGCAGAGTACATCATGAGAAATGCTGGGCTGGAAGAAGCACAAGCTGGAATCAAGATTGCCAGGAGAAATATCAATAACCTCAGATATGCAGATGACACCACCCTTATGGCAGGAAGTGAAGAGGAACTAAAAAGCCTCTTGATGAAAGTGAAAGAGGAGAGTGGAAAAGTTGGCTTAAAGCTCAACATTCAGAAAACAAAGATCATGGCATCTGGTCCCATCACTTCATGGGAAATAGATGGGGAAACAGTGGAAACAGTGTCAGAATTTATTTTTGGGGGCTCCAAAATCACTGCAGATGGTGACTGCAGCCATGAAATTAAAAGGCGCTTACTCCTCGGAAGGAAAGTTATGACCAACCTAGATAGCATATTCAAAAGCAGAGACATTACTTTGCAAACAAAGGTCCATCTAGTCAAGGTTATGGTTTTTCCAGTGGTCATGTATGGATGTGAGAGTTGGACTATAAACAAAGCTGAGCGCCGAAGAATCGATGCTTTTGAACTGTGGTGTTGGAGAAGACTCTTGAGAGTCCCTTGGACTGCAAAGAGATCTAACCAGTCCATTCTAAAGGAGATCAGCCCTGGGTGTTCCTTGGAAGGAATGATGCTAAAGCTGAAACTCCAATACTTTGGCCACCTCATGTGAAGAGTTGACTCATTGGAAAAGACTCTCCCAGAAATTATTTGTTTGCACCCATTATCCACCTAGTTTTATTCTTTTAGTAGCCATGAGCTAATCAGGGAGGGATTGGGGGCAGGAGGAAAAGGGGATGACAGAGGATGAGATGGCTGGATGGCATCATGGACTCGATGGACATGAGTTTGAGTGAACTCCAGGATTTGGTGATGGACAGGAAGGCCTGGCGTGCTGCAATTCATGGGGTCACAAAGAGTCGGACATGACCGAGCAACTGAACTGAACTGAAGATCAAAAGTCATTACAAAGACATCAATACCCTCTGTCTTTCTCTCTGTCTCCAACTTTGATTTTGTCTCTCTGTTTCTCTCACTACAGGCCAGGCACTGCACTTTACAAGAATTATTTCATTTCATCCTCACAATAGCCCTTTGAGGCAAGAGACAATCCCCACTTTACACATAAGGAATGGAGGCAGAGGGACTGAGTAACTCACCCAGTTCGCAGTAAATGACAATCCAGTTCAGGATTGTACTAAGGCAGTCTGATTCTTGACCCTATAATCATTACCACTGGTAATGGCCTCTTTAGAGCATACCTATGGGAGAAGGCAGTGGCACCCCACTCCAGTACTGTTGCCTAGAAAACACCAATTACGGAGGAATCTGGTGCGCTGCAGTCCATGGGGTCGCTGAGTCAGACATGACTGAATGACTTCACTTTCAATTTTCACTTTCATGCATTGGAGAAGGAAACGGCAACCCACTCCAGTGTTCTTGCCTGGAGAATCCCAGGGACAGGGGAGTCTGGTGGGCTGCCGTTTATGGGGTCGCACAGAGTTGGACACAACTGACGCAACTTAGCAGCAGCATAGGTAAAAATCAGGGAAATCGAGAGGCTGAATCAAAGCAAGTGACTCAAACCAGTGAGGGCATTGGGCTTTCGAACAAAAGGAATTGCACTTGCTAAAGAAAGCAGCTCGACTCCAAAGTGAGATGTGAACAGTGGGTGTAATAACAAGGAAGAGGTGTGGCTCCTAGGGTCAGAGATGGAGGTGGTTCTCTGGAAACGAGCTGGGAAGTGAAAGAAAACCAATGGAAGAGAAGACTGATGCCACAGTTTCTCACTGGTTCCTCACCAGCAGAAAGCAGGCAGAATGAATGTTTGACAGTATTGTCTAAAAAGAGCCTTTTCCCAAGACAAAGGAATCCAGATTTCACTTGTGGCATTCCCAGTGGTTAAAAGGGTGGTATTCATAGAGCCTTGCTCAGGTAGGTATCACGTTTCACCTGTAAGATGAGGAGCTCCCCAAGGGCAGGAACTGGACTCTGCTTATCACTTTCCACCACCACGAGCACACTGCCTAGCACAGAGTGAGTACTCTACAATCGCCATTCATGTGAATCTATTAGGCTTATCAGTTAACAACTTACACATAATTTTCAGTGTTAAACTATCTTTTGTTTTTTTGGTTTTTTTTTTACATTTTAAAATTGTTCTTATTTGCAGAACATAGTATGTAGAAAATAATTCTAGCTAAAATGTATTTAGTACTGCCTGTGTACCAAACACTATATTAAAATCTTTAGATTGCATTCATCACATCAAATTGTGAAGTAAGTACTAAGTGTTTTCTCATTTATAAAAATTGAAGAGAGTCAACACATTCATTGTCACTAAAAATCAAAAAGTGAAATCAGAATTCAAATTGAGTCAATCCAATCTAGAGGAGGGGCAAAGTGGTAAAGAATCTGCCTGCCAAGGCAGGAGATGCAAGTTCGATCCCTGGGTTGGGAAGACCTCCTGGAGAAGGAAATGGCAACCCACTCCAGTCTTCTTGCCTGGAGAATCCCTTGGGCAGATGAGCCTGGTGGGCTACAGTCCAGGAATTTGCAAAGTGTTGGACGTGACTGAGCAACTGAGCACACACAATCTAGATTAATTGCAAAACATTCTTTTGTAAGGGACCTTCTGATATTTACACCTTCAATGCTTTACCAGTCCTGTTTTATAGTAGACACTCAGTAAGTGACTAAATAAAATGTGATCATTTAGCCAAAACTCTTACCCAAAAAAAGGTATGTACTTCCATAAAACATGTGACTTAAATATGGCAACCATTAATCTTTCAAAGTTAGACATCTTACTGACCATTAAATAATTTTAGCTCCATATTCACTTTGTTCTTGCAAAGTTTCTAATGGGAAGAATATTAATAATTATATCCCATTTGCCAGTGATTCAGAGCTATTGCCAATATATTAAGACTACCTAATTTAAAAACAGCTATGTATATTCATTTCCATCATGTAGAAATGTGCCTTTCAAAAAGAGCATGCCAAATAGCTAAACCAGAATGGGCACAGTAGATACATAGAATGTGTTAACGCTTCTGTGTCTTGTGTGATATGGTGAAGAATTAGGGGCTATAACTACTGCAGGGGGGAAGGCAATGGCACCCCACCCCAGTACTCTTGCCTGGAAAATCCAATGGGTGGAGTAGCCTGGTGGGCTGCAGTCCATGGGGTCGCTAACAGTCGGACAGACTGAGCGACTTCACTTTCACTTTTCTCTTTCATGCATTGGAGAAGGAAATGGCAACCCACTCCAGTGTTCTTGCCTGGAGAATCCCAGGGATGGGGGAGCCTGGCGGGCTGCCGACTATGGGGTCACACAGAGTCGGACACGACTGAAGTGACTTAGCAGCAGCAGCAGCAGCAACTACTGCAGGTGATAGGGATGGGATGTGGGGTGGAAGCAAATTCAGAAGCCACTAGAAATTGGAAAGCCTCAGTGTCCTTTGGGTATCACATGGGCACTGCCAACTACTGGCCTGTAGGACAACTGTTCACTGCTAGGTGATGTAGGTTTGTGCTTCTCTGGTGTCAAGGTTGATACAAGTGATCTGTTGTTGTTCAGTTGCTCAGTCATGTCCAACACTTTGTGACCCCATGGAGTGCAGCATGCCAGGTTTCCTTGTCCTTCACCATCTCCCAGAGCTTGCTCACTCATGTCCATTAAGTTGGTGATGCCATCCAATCATCTCATCCTCTGTCGTCCCCTTCTCCTCCTGCCTTCAGTCTTTCCCAACATCAGCGTCTTTTCAAATGAGTCCGTTCTTTGCATCAGGTGGCCAAAGTATTGGAACTTCAGCTTCAGCATCAGTCCTTTCAATGAATATTCAGAGTTGATTTCCTTTGGAATTGGCTGGTTGGATCTCCTTGAAGTCCAAGGGACTGTCAAGAGTCTTCTCCAACACCACAGTTCAAAAGCATCAGTTCTTTGGTGCTCAGCCTTCTTTATGGATGAACTCTTACATTGGTACATGACTACTGGAAAAACCATAACTTTGACTAGACAGACCTTTTCCAACAAAATGTTCCTGTTTTTGAATATGCTGTATAGGTTTGTCATAGCTTTTCTTCCAAGGAGAAAACCTCTTTTAATTTCATGGCTGCAATCACCATACACCATGATTTTGGAACCCAAGAATATAAAGTGTGTCACTGTTTCCATTGTTTCCCCATCTATGTGCCATGAAATTATGAGACTGGATAGCATGGACTTAGTTATTTGAAAGTTGAGTTTTAAGCCAGCTTTTTCACTCTCTTCTTTCACCTTCATCAAGAGGCTCTTTAGTTCCTCTTTGCTTTCTGCCATAAGGTTGGTGCCATCTGCATATCTGAGGTTACTCATATTTCTCCTGGCAAATTTGATTCCAATTTGTGCTTCATCCAGCCCAGCATTTTGAATGATGTACCCTGCATATAGGTTAAATATACAGCCTTGACGTATACTCCTTGACAAGAAGTCTGAGGATCTTGAATAAATACTGGTTCTGATTCAGCAGGTGTGAATGCGACGGGCAGAGATTGCATTTCCGATAACTTCTCCTGTCTTGCTGATGGTGCTGATCTACAGACCACTTTGAATATTTATGTTATACAGAAGCTTTGTTAAATCTATGGTTCTTAGGAAGAAGAGGGAGAAAAATGAAAGAAGAGTTAGAATATGGTCCCACAGGATGTTATGGTTGTGATGCTTTCTCACAGATTACAGGGAAGACATCATTTGCCTTGCTTTCTTGATGAACTTTGACAGGAACTCTGGCTCACTTTGGTCTAGTTCATTTATTTTATTTTTTTGCTTGTTCTCTGTTGTTTGTTTTTGAGTAACTATTTTAGGCCAGGGAACAAGGTGCATCGTTGAGCATAGTCTGGTTTAGTCCTCAGAGGCCTGACTTAGAACCAGGACATCTAGTTTCTTATCCCAATTCTAACAGGCCACTGTGTGCCTTTCAGAAAGTCACTTAATTGCTGTGGACATCGGTTTCCCACTGTAAGATGAAATGTTGGGCCAGATGATCTATAAGTTCCTCCCAGATCTCTAATTTTATGCCTTTCTCCTAGCTTTCTAGGATGTAGGGTATTTTTCTTTCCTTTACATGAAAACAAAATAAAGTCAATTATCTTGAGAATTGAATAAAATTTAATTCCTGAGACTTGTACATAATAGAAGTTCAAAAGTAACCACCAACTTGACAATACTAATACATAACGAAGAACTATGAATGGCATAACGTGTGGAGAATGAAGACATAAGATACTCCACATGAACTGTCCTCCCTAAGATAAAAAGGATTTTGGTAGTCTGTTTATAAAGGATTAAAATATCATTTATTTGCAAAGCATCCCAGATCTCTAGGTCTGCTGATGTTGCATCACAAGTATTAATAGTTTGCATTTATTGAGTGCTTATCCCATATCAAGTACTGTTCTATGAGGACACAGCCATTAATATCAATCTAATCTTCACAACAATTGCCAGAAGAAGGTTTTACTACTATATTCAATTTATACATGAAAAGAATCAAGACACAGAAAAGTTAGTTACCCCTCAGGGATCACATTGTGAGTGAGTGGCAGAGTAGCACTCACCCAGATCTCCCAAAGGCAGTGACCACGTCTGTAAAGTAAGAGGCTGGGGGATGCAGCCACGTGCTGGCAGTTACACCGCAGAGACAGCTGCGTAAGGAAGAAACTCACACGTCTTCTACAGAGCTGTCTTAGTTAAGGGAAGTGCTGTGCTGTGCTGTACATAGCCACTCAGGCGTGTCCGACTCTTTGCAACCCCACGGACTGTGGCCCCCCAGGCTCTGTCTGTGGGGATTCTCTAGGCAAGAATACTGGAGTGGGTTGCCATGCCCTCCTCCAGGGGATCTCCCAACCCAGGTCTCCCATAGTGCAGGTGGAATATTTACCATCTGAGCCAGCAGGGAAATCCTAAGGTAACACTAGGTGCTGACATTAAAACAACAAAGACCTACCGATAGTCTTAGTAAATTCTGCCGCTTCCTTCTCTGTTGTTAAGGATCCCAAACAAATTCTGTCTCTTTAATTCATAATTACTTCAGAAATATACTTCGGAGCATTGTCATTTTCATTCTTTGCCATCCGTTTCTGTCGCAGTCCCAAAGATACATTCACTGGTGTCTTGGGTAGTTTTCACAATTTAGTTCCTCCTCTTCTACAAATTTACTTTGAAAGGCAACGGAATCCACCCATTTTATGCTGATCTTTATCTGTATTATGTTCAAGTGAACTCTAAAATCGAATGCTAGCGATGGCACCCCACTCCAGTACTCTTGCCTGGAAAATCCCATTAACAGAGGAGCCTGGTGGGCTGCAGTCCATGGGGTTGCGAAGGTCAGACATGACTGAGTGACTTCACTTTCACTTTTCACTTTCATGCATTGGAGAAGGAAATGGCAACCCACTCCAGTGTTCTTGCCTGGAGAATCCCAAGGACGGGGGAGCCTGGTGGGCTGCCGTCTATGGGGTCGCACAGAGTCGAACACGACTGAAGCAACTTAGCAGCAGCAGCAGCAGCAGCATTAGTATATTTATTGTAGGCATCAAATTATAAATTTATAAACTTTATAAATCAAGTTATAAAATTATAAATGTCTAATGAAATCAATGCCCAATGCTAACAAATAATGTAAATGTTTTCATTCCACCTAATACTGACTGTGTTGTCTGTCTGCTGAGTTCTATCATACACTTACATCATTTTTACTCTCTTTAAAGAATAAACACTATAAAGAAGATAGTTACTACAGTTTAATTTTAACAGAATATAGACAATTTTGAGCTGTAGATATTTATCTTTATGTTCCTAAAAGACTTTTAGAAGTTTTAATTTTTGTGAAAATCCCAAATCTTATATTTAATTACTGATTGTCTTACTTTTAAGTTTCCTTTTTTATGAAAATATCCACTTATAACCAATATTCCTAAGTTTAGATATATTTCTCTAAACTGTCCTTTACACAAGTTTCTAGTTTACTACTTGTTCATGAAAGGCGGTTTCCTGATTTCTACATGCTGGCATACAGTGTAAACATTTGAGAGCATATAGTGATACAGTGAAGTCGCTCAGTTGTGTCCAGCTCTTTGCGACCCCATGGGCTGTAGCCTACCAGGCTCCTCTGTCCATGGGATTTTCCAGGCAATAGTCTTACAGTTTAATTTTAACAGAATATAGACAATTTTGAGCTGTAGATATTTATCTTTATGTTCCTAAAAGACTTTTAGAAGTTTTAATTTTTGTGAAAATCCCAAATCTTATATTTAATTACTGATTGTCTTACTTTTAAGTTTCCTTTTTTATGAAAATATCCACTTATAACCAATATTCCTAAGTTTAGATATATTTCTCTAAACTGTCCTTTACACAAGTTTCTAGTTTACTACTTGTTCATGAAAGGCGGTTTCCTGATTTCTACATGCTGGCATACAGTGTAAACATTTGAGAGCATATAGTGATACAGTGAAGTCGCTCAGTTGTGTCCAGCTCTTTGCGACCCCATGGGCTGTAGCCTACCAGGCTCCTCTGTCCATGGGATTTTCCAGGCAATAGTCCTGGAGTGGATTACCATTTCCTTCTCCAGGGGATCTTCCCAACCCAGGGATTGAACCCAGGTCTCCCACATTGTAGACAGATGCTTTACCGTCTGAGCCACCAGGGAAGTCTTTGAGAGCATATCCATGTCAAATAAGATATGACCAGTCTCACTGTATTATTAATAGGTTCTTTTGTGTACATTTAGGTGGGCTTCTCTGGTGCTTCAGTCAGTAAAGAATCCGCCTGCAATGTGGGAGACCTGGGTTTGATTCCTGGGTTGCAAAAATCCCTTTGAGGGGGGCATGGCAACCCACTCCAGTATTCTTGCCTGGAGAATCCCCATGAACAGAGAAGCCTGGCAGGCTCCATACAGGCTATGGGGTCGCAGAGAGTCTGACACGACTGAGCAGCTAAGCACACATACATTTATGTCTTGTATTTGTTCACATTTCACTCTGACCACTTTTAGAAGCTATCCACAGGTTAAAAGTTGTATCAACTTAACATGTAATAGAAAATACTGTATTTTAAAGTGATGTATTTCCAAAAATTTATACTTCTAATTATTATTTTAAACTTTTTGTTTTTATATCCTAAAGTGACTTTTTATAAGTGATGTTTATGTGATGTTAAATATTGAAAGAGGTGTCCTGAAATATTATTTTCATGGAATTTAGCAGGATTTTTGTAGTTTACATTACTTTTCCATTTTTCAGATGTTCTGCAGTTCACCTGGGCATGAAAGGAGAAATCAAGAAGAAAGTAGTCTTAATATTTATGGGTTGCCTGCTATGTACCAACTTCATTATATAATCAGGAGCACTTACCACATCCCTAAATAAATATATGGTTCTTCTCATAATGGACACACACCTGTGGAGCACAGGTAGACATGTTTTCAAAATGTGATAATCTGTGAAAGATGTACCTCAAGTTTATGCCTCACTCCCAGCATATCAGAGGTCATGCTATAAAAACTCATTCATTTGTAAATTTCACAATTGCTTGATATGAAATTCATAATCTCAAATGTCCAGTATAAGACAAAAGGGCAAATAAACATGAGGATACCTGAGGCAACAGTTGTCTCCATGCTCCTGGAACAGGTGATGGTTTCTAGAGAAAGCCCAAGTCCTCCCCCTTCTCCCGAAGGAGTAGACTCTTCAGAGCAGAGACTAGAGAGTAATTCCAGTGGTCGACCTACTTTGATGGTTTGTGTCTTAGAAAATCCTTCCCTGGGCAGTGTCTAATAAGCCCTTCCTGGGATACCTTGCCTCTTTGGACCTCCTAATCCATTTCCTGCCTCTATAACCAGCTCTCAGCAGCATCTCCACACCTTGAGTTGTTACTTGGAATCCGCTGCTTTTTCAGGGTGCTTTCTGCTCACCTCTGCTAACACAAGGGACCCAGATCACACTGGGGAGAAGAGAAGCTGAAACTATAGCACTTAATGCCGGGAGCTTATTCGATGTCTTACTGGTTCAGCTTCCTTATGGGTTCAGCTGAACCATCTGGAGATTTGAGAAACACGGCAGTGCTGGGATTCATGAAATCCAAATAATGCCAAGTATTCAGGGACTGTAAGGAGTGCTGTTTTCTCAGGGTGTGACCTGGGGCTCTCTGTGTTTCCTAATCTTGTCCTGCTGGGGATGAGAAGGGAAACAGAAAAGGAGAGTTGCTTTGTCCCCCTCCCCAGTGGAGGTGGGCATGTGCCTCATGTCACAGCCACCCCTTCCAGTGAACCCTCAAGAGCTACGGCCAGGTTGAGCCCATCAGAGAATTATCCTCCTTTTCTGAGGATCTGATCCCATTTCCAATCTGGAACAGAGGTGAGGGCTCTACAGCTCCCACAGAAGCTCGCCAAGACAGGACCCTATCCAGCCTTCAGGTGCTTTCCTTTTCTGAGACCTTGAGTCCAAATATGGGTGTGAACCAGGTTGCTGTATTTTATTTTACAATCAGTTCCTCTTGTACATGTATAACATCTAGTCTTTTGGTTTTGGTTTTTAATCTGATTTTTATTTTATATTAGTGTATAGTTGCTTTACAATTTGTGTTCATTTTAGGTGTACAGCAAAGTGATTCAGTTATATATATATCCATTCTTTTTCAGATTCATTTCCCATATAAGTTATTACAAAATATTGAGTAGAGTCTTCTGTGCTATACAGTAGGTCCTTGTTGGTTATCTGTTTTATATATAGTAATGTGTATATGTTAATCCCAAATTCTTAACTCTCACTTTTATACTGTTATTCTTTTTAAGCACAGATAAGGAAATTCAGTTTTATATAAATATGGGCTAATAATTATTCTGCTGTGGGGATAGTTTGAAGAAAAATTAATGCTAACTTTCTAAAATATTGCTCATACATAGTATAAGTATATATTTAATTTGGTTAATTTCATTCTATACAGTGGGTAAGTAGCTGTATGAAACCTGTAACTTTGTGGACCCTGATGCTAGATAAAAGAATAAGAAAATCCTGGGTGTTGGATTTAGCTTAAATATATGGAATAATTTTTATAAACTGAGAAAGATTTTTCTAGGATATATTAGGGTGTGATCTTTCATTTCAGGGAAACTGACGTTACTTCAGTCTTTATGTCTATGTCTCATCAACGGAACTACCATATATAATCTATGAAGCCCATACACCTCTCATCCATTACCCATAACTTGGAGAACAGTGTCAGGCACACAGAAAACACTTAGTATATTAGACTTTCCCAAATCTAGAGTGTACACGGATGAAATTGAATGTATGTGTGTGTGGTTGTGTGTGTATATGTATATGTGTGGTTGAGGAAAATTCAGAAAAGCAAGAGTTGCTACATAAAGGATAATCTCTTTAGTTTTTAATAGAATTGTCAGCTTTAAGCCCTTTTTAATCCCCAATATCTCTTAAACTAATCATGCACTTTCCAAATAAAGACATTGAAGGTCAGAAGCCAAAACCTGCCTTACTGATCCTTCAACTGTATGTTATCCTCAAAAGCATGACTTACACTGTAATACAATCACTGTGTAGTAGAAATATGCTCAATTTTTACCTCAGTTAATTCATTTAACTATTTAACTTGTATTACCTCAATTTTCACATGTAATAGATACTGTCACTTTTCTCTTTTCAAAAATTTTAATACTAGGGCTTGAGAGGGTAAGAATTCAGAATCATACAAGTAGTAAATGCATGTCTGATCCTTAAATTTATGCTCTTTACTACTCCATCTTGCTTTTCTATCATAAATTATCAATCCAGAAGATAGAAAATCTGTAAGGATATAGCTGAACACCATCCACCAACTGGACACCTACAGACTACTTCATCCACAGCAAAATACACATTCTTCCCAAGCTCACATGTAACATTCACCAAGATAGAACACATTTAGGGCCAAAAAATGCACCTGAACAAATTTAAAAGAATAGAAATCACACAGTGTCTGTTCTTAGATCAAAACGGAATTAAAATGAAAGTCGTTAACAGATTTAGCTGGAAAATCCCCCAAATGTTTGGGGATTACACAATCACTTTCTAAATAACACATGGGTCAAGGAAGAAAGAGCAACAGAAATGCTAAAATATTTTGATCTAGAAAAGAATCGAAGAAGGGTTCTATTGAGTACGTTAACTGTAACGGATATTTCTGGTAACTTGGGAGTAAGCATGCAACACTTCGGTTGAACTGAGGGTTTAAAAATAGCTTTCGTTTTTAGGAATGCTCTGTGACTCACATCCACAACGTTAGAGAAGAGTTTGTCAGCCCATCAGATCTTAAATTTTACTTTTTGAAAGAGGCCCCATCTAGTGCTGACAGGTTTGTTCATGTATAAAGAAATGATTCCAATCTTAGATATTTACTTTGAAACCACAGAGATCCTGGATAATATATTAGTCATCAAACAGTTTGCCAGTTTTTAAATTGCTAACTTGTACATACATATCAGATGCATCATTATAGCATAAAATGATGCTTGCATGTTGTATTTGATATTGGGATGTATTTCATTTCTTTCTTAGTCTCATCTTTCAGTTCTTACAGTCTTTAGTAAACTAATCCATTTGAGTTCAAATAAGAGACTTCTAATGCCATGTAGAATGAAAATAGGGCTTTCCTTATGGCTCAATTGATAAAGAATCTGCCTGCAAGGCAGGAGATGCAGGTTCAACCCTTGGGTTGGGAAGATCCCCTGGAGAAAGAAATGGCAACCCACCCCAGTATTCTTGCCTGGATATCCAATGAACAGAGGAGACTGGCAGGCTGTAGTACATGGGGTCATAAAGAGTTGGACACAACTTAGCGACTAAACCATCACCAGCGTAAAATATGAGGGAAAAAAGAAAGCAGAAGTGTTTTCAGGTGTTCAATGCTTAAATATTTTGGAGATTCTACAGTTGTTATTACCAAACTTCAGACAGCATTGTTTTTGGCCTTGGGAAGAATGTCCTTAATTTGGTATTATTCTCAGTGACAGAGGATGAGATGGTTGGATGGCATCACCAACTCCATGGACATGAGTTTGAGCAAGCTCTGGGAGTTGGTGATGGACAGGGAAGCCTGGCATGCTGCAGTCCATGGGATCAGAAAGAGTTGGATATAACTGAGTGACTGAACTGAACTGATGCTCAGAAAAATTTAAGCAAGTCTGAAGTACCAGACCCAGTTCAAGGATGGTCCAAGCGTTCAATATTTAGGCATTCATTCACTCATGTGTCTCATTCATTCATTTGTTCACTCAGTAAACATTTGCTAAGTGCCAGAATTACAAAAATGGATACACCTGCTCTTTGTTCACAAGGGATGTGTTACAATCCTGTTGACAACTGTTTATATAGAATTTTAATATAGTCAATAGGCCCTCCTTCCTCCTGTCTCTCCCTTTAGGTTTCAAAGAGATTCCTACTTTGTAAGCAATGTTTATTTTTTCTTTATGTAATTAACTTGGAAGTTACAAAAGGAAATAAAGGATGACTTGATAAAGAGATTCAGCATTTTATAAGAGGTAGATTCAGATGCATTTTCACAGCTAAATGTTTTAATATATTTTATGCATTTTCCAAATAAATTTAAAAGTTTATCCTAGAACAATGATTTTTAATATAATCCTGAAAAAAAATTAGCCTTCATCAGGTGTTAGAAATTCATAGTACAGTTGATTTAATTGTGTCTGCTGATAGCTTATTGGTGTGTTAGTTGGTCAGTTGTCTCAGACTCTCTGCGACCCCATGGGCTGTAGCCCACCAGGCTCCTCTGTCCATGGGATTTTCCAGGCATAAATAACCAAAATAACCCTGAATGGAATTATTTGTTATAAAAAATTGGCAAGAACTTTGATTATCAGCACATCCTCTTTGTCAAAATGTCTGCATAAGAAGGCAAATCAATACGTCCTGGTTGGTTGGTGAGCATGGAATCAGGGTGGGAGGTGGGGAGGTGCTTAACTAGAGGTCTTACCAGTGAGGGTATTGATCCCTGATCACTGAAGCCATCTGACCGGTAGACACAGGCGTGCAGCGGGGCAGCGTGCTCATCCCGTCAGGCCAGACGCCCCGGGACACTGCTGAAGATGTGCTGATAACCACTGGCCCATGGGTCACTGCCTCAGCCTTTCCATAGACAAGGACCTCACACGACTGTTATATTTGGATTCCTGAGTCACAGTCAGATTCTCTCTTCCTTCTTCCATGAAAACCAGTGAGGTGAAAGTGTTAGTCGCTCAGTCGTGTCCTACTCTTTGCGACCCCATGGACTGTAGCTTACCAGCCTCCTCTGAAATGGGATTTCCGAGGCTAGAATACTGGAATGGGTTACCTTTTCTGTTTCCAGGAGATCTTCCCAACCCAGGGGCTGAACCCAGGTCTCTTGCATTGCATGCAGATTCTTTACCACACAGCGCCACCAGGGAAGCCCTTCCTCCATGAGATTGCAGCAAAGCTCCTTGAGTGGAGTTTTTTGCATGCACTTAGAATTCTCCAGTTATATGTCTACACAGTTCTCTTGTTTTCCTTCTCCAGTTCTCTCCATTCACAATGAGTGGACTTGACAAGTTTTATTTCTCTTTTTTCCAAGTTCCTCAGGGAGTATCTCATTATTGTCTCCATTGGTATTAATGACTGGCATTAATTTATATTAATGACAACTAGACCGGGATATTATCAACAAAAGCACCTTTCTGTACACTAATCCTGGAGAAGCTGCTTCTTCCAAAATAAGCAGGCCCACGTTCAATAGATCAGCCTCAGGTCATGTTTGCCTAGCAGTAAGGTGTGAACTAAATGTTTGCACCAGCAAAGATGTTATATTTGTACATGGTATTTTGCAGAAGCTGTTATCCAGGACTTAGGACAAATAAACATCACCAGTTCACAGAAGCATCAAATACTGAACCACCAAATGAATGCTATACACATCTCTAAAATGACAAATTCACTAAATTACTTTTCAAAAAAAAAAAAAGGCTACCTGTAAGGCGGATATCATTTCTTGTGTTGCTGAAGTAGGACCAAGTTGATTTTTTAATGAATTGTCATATCTTGTCTTTTTGAATTTCACATATGATACGTGATGCAAATGCTAAACCACACGCTTGCTCCAGGTATGGCCTTTCCCACTTATTTTATGACCTCGATTTTCTCTTTTAACAGGAGTAGAGTAGTAGGGTTACAGGTAGTCCAGTAGTGGGTCACATGGGAAACTTCATCTTCGAGTGTTTCACCTGCATCCACACACACACACCACACACACACACCACAGCCTTCAAAGCAACGTGTGAGTGCCCGACTTTACGGTCATTTACACCCTTGCACAAAAGATTTAGATTCATAATACATAAATGCTACGCAGCACTCCCAAACCCAATTCCTACAAATTGTAGAGGGTTATTCAAAGTCCACACACACACACCACAGCCTTCAAAGCAACGTGTGAGTGCCCGACTTTACGGTCATTTACACCCTTGCACAAAAGATTTAGATTCATAATACATAAATGCTACGCAGCACTCCCAAACCCAATTCCTACAAATTGTAGAGGGTTATTCAAAGCAGTTGTTTGGTAAATTAGTAACCATGATGGCATCAGTACATTCACGGCCAATGGTTGGTTTGATTTCATCACTCATTGTAACATAAAGGTATTCACTAGAGTTCGTCTGAAGCATATCCACTGATCCCTTCTTAGTAACTTAAACAATCATATTGTCATAAAAGTTGCCCTTTATCTTTTTTTTTTTTGTTCCTCCTGTTATCATGTAAACTGCTCTACATCTAAAGAGCAAAGGTTGATTTGCTGAAGGCAACACAGTTGATATTTCTGTTGAGAAGCTGGCATTACATTTCCTCTCTGCTGCTGCTGCCAAGTCACTTCAGTCGTGTCCGACTCTGTGTGACCCCATAGACGGCAGCCCACTGTGAAACTATTGGGAAAACTCAAGTATAGATAAATATAGATATATGTATGTGTATATATATAAACATACACATATGTATAAACATATGAATGTGGTAGATATCTCTGTGTATATTGCATATATGTGTAAACATACTTAAAGATATAGAGTATAATATTCATATAGAATATAAGAGGGGTAACAGGGGTAATGTAATGATCATGAGACAGTGTGATCAGAATACCCATTGTGGGTACAAAAATCAAAAGACAAAGGTCTCTACTTTAAACCTAACTGAAGTTGTAACAAACTGCTTGCCATGCTCTTGAATTAATTGTGTTATGTTATCAGTAAAGATCATAAGCCCACAAGTAAGTCACTTATGAAAGGCACAAATTTGTGAGACAGCCTGGTAGACGAATCACTGACATGTTCCTCATTCTTCTTCCCTCCTTCATATATAGATGTAAAGACAGTGGGACAAATTTACACACATGTATATACGTACACAGCAGCACAGGAGTACACGCGGGCAAACCTCTGATACAATCAGCACAGGCTGAGAAAAACTCCACTGCTATGAAGACAATGTAAGTATTAATATATTTTGAGCTGTGATAAAAGTTGGTTTGGGAATAAAGATTTATTGAATACTAGGCCTTCCGAACACTAGCATTTAGCATACGACAGTGAAAATGTTCCATCTCATGTGGCATGCATAGTTTTCATTTATTAAATGACTAACAGGACAAAAATAGCATTGAAGATGTTTTATTAGGGAATAAACAGCAACTGACAAAGATTCAGCATGTTAAAGCTCTTCCCTTGAACATTCCAATTTGGCAAGATTCATTGTCTCTTTCACAGGGAAATGGAGGGAAATCAGACCTCTGTCACAGAGTTCATCCTACTGGGATTTCCCCTTAACACAAGGACTCAGATGCTCCTCTCTGGGCTCTTCTCCCTGTTCTATGTCCTCACCCTGCTGGGGAACGGGGTCATCCTGGGGCTCGTCTCACTGGACCCCAGACTGCACACCCCCATGTACTTCTTCCTCTCACACCTGGCCATCGTTGACATGGCCTATGCCTGCAGCACGGTGCCCTAGATGCTGGTCAACCTCCTGAGTCCAGCCAAGCCCATCCCCTTTGCTGGCTGCATCACACAGACCTTTCTCTTTCTGAGTTTCGCTCACACTGAGTGTCTGCTCCTGGTGGTGATGTCCTATGATCGGTATGTGGCCATCTGCCACCCCCTCCGGTATTCAGTCATCATGAGCTGGAGAGTCAGCATCGGCCTGGTGGGGACTTCCTGGGCATGTGGCTCCCTCCTGGCCCTGGTCCATGTGGGTCTTGTCCTGAGGCTGCCCTTCTGTGGGCCTCATGAAATCAACCACTTCTGTGAAATCCAGTCTGTCCTCAAGCTGGCCTGTGCTGACACCTGGCTCAACCAAGTTGTCATCTTTTTGGCCTGTGTTTTTATCTTACTGGGGCCACTCTCCCTGGTGCTGGGCTCCTATATGCGCATCCTGGCCGCCGTCCTGAGGATCCAGTCCACTGAGGGCCGCAGGAAGGCCTTCTCCACCTGCTCCCCCCACCTCTGCGTGGTCAGGCTCTTCTCTGGAGTGCCATCCTCATGTCCATGGCCCCCAAGTCCCGCCACCCCGAGGAGCAGCAGAGGATCCTTTTCCTGTTTTACAGTCTCTTCAACCCCATGCTGAACCCACTCATCTACAGCCTGAGGAATGCAGAGGTCAAGGGTGCCCTGAGGAGAGCACTGTTCAAGAAGAGTCATTTCCTGTTGGAGTGACATTTGAATCACTGCCCCCGCCTGAAGAGTTTACTTTGAGCTGGAGAGTCAGCATCGGCCTGGTGGGGACTTCCTGGGCATGTGGCTCCCTCCTGGCCCTGGTCCATGTGGGTCTTGTCCTGAGGCTGCCCTTCTGTGGGCCACATGAAATCAACCACTTCTGTGAAATCCAGTCTGTCCTCAAGCTGGCCTGTGCTGACACCTGGCTCAACCAAGTTGTCATCTTTTCGGCCTGTGTTTTATCTTACTGGGGCCGCTCTCCCTGGTGCTGGGCTCCTATATGCGCATCCTGGCCGCCGTCCTGAGGGTCCAGTCCGCTGAGGGCCGCAGGAAGGCCTTCTCCACCTGCTCCCCCCACCTCTGCGTGGTCATGCTCTTCTCTGGAGTGCCATCCTCATGTCCATGGCCCCCAAGTCCCGCCACCCCGAGGAGCAGCAGAGGATCCTTTTCCTGTTTTACAGTCTCTTCAACCCCATGCTGAACCCACTCATCTACAGCCTGAGGAATGCAGAGGTCAAGGGTGCCCTGAGGAGAGCACTGTTCAAGAAGAGTCATTTCCTGTTGGAGTGACATTTGAATCACTGCCCCCGCCTGAAGAGTTTACTTGGAACTTTGGTACTGAGTATCTACCAAAGCTTATTACTCTGTGTCTCCAAGACTAAGTCATCCAAGACACTCTGTAAAGAACTCTCTTTTTCTCCCCATAAACTAGTTAGATTTTGCTGCATTCATTATATTTAATTCTATCAACTGTATTTACTTTTTCATTTAACTACTTGGTGAATTAAGATGATCTAGAGGGGAAAAAAATTATTTTATCCACTGCTAAGGAGCCCAAAAGGTTAAAATAGACACTCTACCTCTGACTCCACCGGGCTTGTGCAATAATAGAATAACAGGAGTTAGTGATATAACCACATTCAAAACAATTTTTTTAAAATACTATTGCTACAGGCAGAGACCCAGAATCCATGAATAGCTTTGTCCATTTTCATCCCACATTCGGATGTTTCCTCTCAATTGTAAATCCTCTTAGAAATAGTGAAGTGTAGTTTGTCAGTCGTGTACGACTCCTTGCGATCCCACTGACTGTAGCCTACCATGCTCCTCCGACCATGGAATTTTCCAGGCAAGAGTACTGGAGTGGGTTGCCATTTCCTTCTCCAGGGGATCTTCCCAACCCAGGGATGGAACCCAGTTCTCCTGCATTGCTTGCAGACGCTTTACCCTCTGAGCCACCAGGGCAGCTGTACCAAAATGCCTACCTAGACTTAGGGGAAATTGATTTTGCCGATCAGATCCTGTAATCTGCCTTACAATTTCTGTGATCAGAAATTGAGTCTCATATATAGCTGGCATCCCAGGGAATTGCCCAACTAAACCCATTGTCCATTCTGCACTGGCCTTTTGATGGCTGCTTGTTTCCAAACTCTCCTCATCTTCTCAAGAAAAATATCTATGATTCTCTCTGAATAGACATACACTCTTCGCCAAGGAGGAGTTAGCAAGTGCCGCAGCCCAACTTTGAATTGCTGGATACGAATGGAGAGCCCTACACAGACACAACTGAATGGAAAAAGGGGTGTAATAACAATAGTTAAAAGTATTATTAAGTACTCCATGCCACCTGCTTCACGTTGATTGATACTTTATAGAGATAATCTCCTTTTATCATCATAACAAATGCATTTTTCATTATCATCCCATGTTATAGATGCGAACATTAAGGCAATGGCAAACGTGAGACTCATATCCCAACAATATGACTCCCAAGTCTTTTCTACTAACAGGACAATGTAGTACCTCACTATCAGAGTTATTAAACTAAGAATAAGGTGAACCTATCCCAACATAGGATATGTTGGGAGGCTCTGTGTTTCTTCTCAGTCTAACATGGCTCACAGTGAATTGCGGAGAGCTAGGTATTATTTATTGAAGGTTTCTGGTCCTGGTCAGAGAGTTCTGTGGGCATGGTTGCTAAAGATGTTCAGAATTTTGTAGCAACACAAAGAGGGTGGGAACGGAGGCTGTTGAGATTAGAGGTTTGGTTTAGACCTGCATGGTGTTAAGACCCAGAACTAGGACATTTCTAGTGTCACATACACCACTCACGTGTTCATACACATGTGTGTGCATGTTTGCACACATATTTACTGAGTGTTCACTATGGTGAGGCTCTGTTCTAAGCATCTTATGTGTATTACCTTTTAAAATCGTCATAGTAGCCCTATGAGGTGGAGACTACTCACCACTTCTTAGATGAAGAACCAGAGGCAGAGATTAAGTAACTAAAGCCTCACAGCTAATAAGTACCTAGTCCAGAATCAGACCTAGGCAATCTGATTACCAAACCCATAGACATACCTATATATAAAAATCAAATAGCTTGTGATGTTCCGGGAGAAGAAGGAAGCAGAGGAAAGGAAAAACTTGCAATATCCAGTCAAAGATAGGCCTTGAGCTTCACGAAGAAAAGGTACTTAAGTTTGTTAAGGAAAGCAATTTCACTTTTTACTGGCGTGAAAATGAGGGGGCAAGAAAGGATTGGGAGTCCAAGGGTCCAGAGGAGAGGAAGAGCCTGTCAGTTGATAGTCAAACAGAGAAAAGTGCAAGAAAGAGGTAACAATGAAGCTTTAAACTGATGGGGCGCCAAATTCAAGAGCATTAGAAAGAGCGCTTGTAATTTGTCCAACATGGATATAATTTTTAATTCCAATAATTCCTAACACAATATTTAAATGGTTGTTTCATTTCATGACGGATGTTGCTTACTACGTTGCCATGTGCAGAAGCATATCCCCTTTAGCAGCACAGGGGACAACTCAGCCTTGGAGGGAACAACGTGACACAGGGTCCCAGCTGGAGCTCAGATTCAGCAGCCCCTTAATAAGTCAGTTTGCAGAGGCTCCAGGGGACTAATATCTCTCCCCTTGAATCTGTTCCTGCTGCTGCTGCTAAGTTGCTTCAGTCGTGTCCAACTCTGTGCGACCCCACAGACAGAGGCCCACCAGGCTCCCCCGTCCCTGGGATTCTCCAAGCAAGAACACTGGAGTGGGCTGCCATTTCCTTCTCCAGTGAATGAAAGTGAAAAGTGAAAGTGAAGTCGCTCAGTCGTGTCCGACTCTTAGCGACCCCATGGACTGCAGCCCACCAGGCTCCTCAGGCAAGAGTACTGGAGTGGGGTGCCATTGCCTTCTCCGTGAACCTGTTCCTAGACAACCAAATACTAAGAAAACATGTGAGATCTTCCCTTGGGCCAAGAGATTCACATTTTGTTTTCTTATTTCCAACATTTTCTGATCTTTCACCTGGGATCTACAGAACATTTCTCAATTACGTATCATCTCTTCATGTGGGGAAGGACAAGTATCAGTTTCTCTCTTTATCCTTACTGCCTTAACACTCCTAACACAGAATAAGCACTCAGCAAACGCTCCTTAAATAAAGGATGCTTTAACTATCAGCTGCATTTCCAAATTTTCAGTGGAGCTGTCTTCTGATTGCTAATCTTCCTTAAGTCTCTCTAATTGTGAGTTATAGTTACAAAGTTTGATCATATCTGTTAATTATGAAGTGCTTACTCTATGGTAAGAACTACATAAAATACTTTCAAATAATCTTCGTATCAAAATCTGTAGAGTGGGTACAATTGTTATCCTTATATAATGATGAGGAAAATGAACTTTAGGAAAGTGAATTGATTTACCCAAGGACACAAAATAAAATAAATAAATAAATTTATTTCCTTGAATTTTTTTTATTTTAAAAATCAAGGAAATAAAATTCAAGGTCAGGCAGTTTGGCTTTTAAATAATTCTAAACCACTCTTTTGTAGAGGATCTGCTGATATTCATAAACTGAATGGCTGGCATCAGTACTGTTCATAGTAGACCCTCAGTAAACTGAATGAACAAATCACAGTCCCTGTGTCCAAATTTCTACTGATAACTTACAGGCCTGGGAATGTGTTACCTTGTATCCATTTCAGTCAAAGATCTTACTATCCCTTAGATTTATCCAGTTCTTGCTTTTAGTGTATTCTTATTTGATCAATATTAATAATCAAGAATGCAGTATTGGTCTAGGATCACAGAGAGGAAAGGAAACACATTTGGGTAGAAATTTAGCATTTACTGTAAAAACTGCTAGGGCTGTTTATTCATTTCTATCACAAGTGGTCATTCACTTTGCAGAGGAGCATGTCCACCTGCTGAACCTGTGATTCTGGAAGGCCAGGATAGGAGGTGCTGTCCTTAAAAAACCCAGGCAAGAGGGTGTAGGCTGTTATCAGTAATAGCTGCAGTAATGATAGGAACTGGAATCCACGTGTGGGGGCGGGCTCACTTGCAGCCTGAAATTGGCACCTGCAGCATATTTGGCATGTGGACTGGGGATTGCCAACCACAGACCTGTAGGATTGCTGTTTACCACTTACTGTGAACGTAGATTATCATTGTTAATATGAGCTGTTGAGAGAGGGCAAAAACAAATGAGCAGAGAGCTGGAATGCCGTCTGACTGGGTGAAACACGGCTGTTTTCCCAACCAGCAAGGGGAGTGTCTTATGCTTCTTACTTTCTTGACAAACTTTGGATAGCATTGGCTCATTGTGATCTTTCTTTAACCTGCGCTTCTCTTTGTTTCTAATTTTCGAAGTTTTGTTGGGCCAAAAGTAGAGGTGGATCCTTGAACACAGTGTGAGTCAGTCAACAGAGCGCTGGCTTAGATTCAGGACATCCCAGTTCCCATCCCAGTTCCCCCACTGGCTCGCTTGTGACCTTAGAGAAGTTTTTTACTCCTCTGGCCTGTAGTTTCCTCATCTATAAAACGAGAAGCTGAACTAGACAATTTTGTGGGTCTTTCTTATTTTCTCCTTTCTGTCTCTCTTAGTTTCCTCACGTTTCATTGGAATTTGGATGTTGAATTTTTCCAAAGGAATACAGAATGAGTTCCATGCAGAGAAAATGAAATGGATTCTTAAGATAATTGAATATCTTGGGCTCTAAACATAGTAGGAACACAATAGTAATGGCTGAATTAATAAACGAATTGAACATTTAATGTTCCAGGAAATAGGAATTGTATAAGGCTGGCTAAAGCATAAGATAAAATGCCCACTCTAAGCAAAGTTAAATTTTATTAGCCTTCTCAGATGTTAAGAGTAATTTCACTGGATAGGTTCTGAGACCTGGAATAAACTTAAATAATGTCTAATTTTGTATCTCTAAAATAATAATTTTAATATATAGTATTTATTGAGCATTATTAAGTTTCAGGTATTCTGGTGAGATACATTCATTATGTTTTCTTATGGCTGAGCACCTTTGCTGTCCACCTGAAACTATCACAACAGTGTTTTTTTAATTTATTTATTTTTTAATTGAAGGATAATTCCTTTACAGAATTGTGTTGCTTTCTGCCAAACATCAACAGAGATACGTGCATTATTATCTTGTCTAAGCTTCGTAACAGTTCCAAGTTTAATACTTTTATTACAGTTAAAAGAGAAATGGAGCCACAGGGATGGTAAGAGTTATAGGAAAGTGTATGACACAACCTGAATTCTAATCTAGGTCAGCCTGACACCACAACCACACCCATAATCACTAAGCATATTGCCTCCCTGTAGCCTGGACTTCGGGAATCTTTCTCTACATATAGTAAAGTTAGACTCAAGAAAATCACCCTGAATATTCTGAAATTCCATTTTAATAAAAAGATAAAAATATAGCTAACAGAGTTTCAGAATAAATATAATGAGCAAAGTAGTAATATACAAGTGAATTGTTTAACTGAGCAAAATTTCCTGGATACAGTAGAGACGAACCACACAGAGGCGAACAAGTGAAAACCACTAATGAATATGATGAGAGATGTCCAGCCTCTCTAGTGATTAGAGAAATTAATTTTAAAGCGTGGGATACCATTTGTTTTCCCATCAGCTGGACAAATAGAAAAAGATTGACATTTATAGTGTGGCTGAGCATATGGGCAATTATGAATTTCCCCATAGTCTTGGTGGAAATATAAATTGATTTCTTGGTTATTTGGGAATATGTCTTCCAAAATTAAAATTTGCACACCTGGTATGCAACGATTCCAATTCTAGAAACATATCCTATAGAAATATTCACATATACATGTTAAAAATATGTGTGTGTAAATTTATTTTAAATTGAAAATTTTGTAGCAGCAAAATGCCACAAATAACCTTATATCATTCAACAGTGCAGTTGTTAAACATTATATAAGCCTACATTTTGGAATATTTTATATAACTATTATAAACAAGTTTTAGTAATTAAGTTTAGCATGGGTAAACAAGTAATATTTGGAAGATTCTCATAAGTAAGAAAAAGTCATATTGATATAGTACTTGATCATAAAAAAACACAAAGCAGTCTGGGATATATGGTCAGCGTATGTTATTTCCCAGGAATAATAGGAAACGGTTTTGTTAACCATCTAGCAGTCTCTGCCACAAGTAACCAGAGGCTCTGAGTTCCTAGCTCTCTGGCCCTTTAGGACATCAGTGAAACTTGAGAGGCCTGGTGGTACTAAAGGCTGGAGAAGAGAGACTTGGGTCTCCTCCCAGGTCCTCAGCAGCAGCTCTGCCAGTGATACAGATGGATTTGTGTCTGATGTTATGTGAAATACAATGCAAATAAAGGCAAATCCTCTAGGCCCCACCACAGAATGTACAGAATGTACAGCAGACATTCTGAATTGCTAATACTCCCCAGATCACTTCCTGAGGGCTGGTGTCAGCCTTGATCATGAAATCTTTAGATGGTAGGAAATCCCATGGACCTGAGTTCAGGTATACCATGATCAGTTTGGGGGTGGGGGGTTGCCCCATCTTTGAAGTGTTAATAAGATGCCACCCACCCTGTCATTCCAAAGAGGAGCTGGGAATTCCAAAATGGTAATATACGCATTCAACAATTTTTAAGCTGAAAAGTACTAAACACTATTTTTAGATCTATAAAATTGAAAATCATCAGTTCTCTCATCTCACCTTATTTCTTTTCTCCTCTCCTACTTTCTCTATGTCCTTTTTCAGTTCAGTCGCTCAGTTATGTCTGACTCTGCGACCTCATGAACTGCAGCACACCAGGCTTCTCTGTCCCTCACCAAACCAGAAGTTCACCCAAACTCATGTCCATAGAGTCAGTGATGCCATACAACCATTTCATCCTCTGTCGTCCCCTTCTCCTCCTGCCTTCAATCTTTCCTAGTATCAGGGTCTTTTCCAATGAGTCAATTCTTCGCATCAGGTGGCCAAAAGTATTGGAGTTTCAGCTTCAACATCAGTTCTTCCAATGAATATTCAGGACTGATTTCCTTTAGGATGGACTGGTTGGATCTCCTTGCAGTTCAGGGGACTCTCAAGAGTCTTCTCCAATATCACAGTTCAAAAGCATCAATTCTTTGGCACTCAGCTTTCTTTATAGTCCAACTCTCACATGCATACGTGACTACTGGATAAACCATAGTTTTGACCAGACAGACCTTTGTCGGCAAAGTAATGTCTCTGCTTTAGGCATCATTACTTTTTACCTGACCCCTTATAAAACACACAGGATTTAAAATGTGCTCTCTTTAACTAAAACCCACTATTATTCGATTCTATAGAAGATATTGAGGAAGAACCAAAGAAGAATGTCTGAACAAAAGTTATAACTGGGTGAAGGGTTAGATTTGGGATAACCCATTAGACAGATAAATGATCCTTTCTTCCCAAAAGGCAGGATATAATTGGAGATTGGACAGTCATGCTTGAAGATGGTGGAGAGAGTGGAGAAGTCTGTATTTCCGGCTATCCAAAATGCTTTTCCCATGTTGTTCCTATTGAACTGGAAGAGCAGAAAGGAACTAGAGAGTGAAGTTGGTAAAAAGTCAAGATGCTAAATGATTGAATCTTCCAGTGTGCAGCAGTCATCCAATACTCCATGCCTGGATCCTTCTCCATGGAATTCAGCAGAACAAATTATTAGTGTGTGTGCAGTGGGAATCTTTCTGTGGGCTGCAGCAATGCTACTGATAGAGTAATATGGACTTCCTGAGCTATTTTTCCTTTTATGAAGCCAAGGCCTACCCAGTAGGATTTTAGAGGCACCCTAGAGACCCCTGGACTGCAAGGAGATCCAACCAGTCCATCCTGAAGGAGATCAGCCCTGGGAGTTCTTTGGAAGGAATGATGCTAAAGCTGAAACTCCAGTACTTTGGCCAACTCATGCAAAGAGTTGATTCATTGGAAAAGACTCTGATGCTGGGAGGGATTGGGGGCAGGAAGAGAAGGGGACAACAGAGGATGAGATGGCTGGATGGCATCACTGACTCGATGGATGTGAGTCTGGGTGAACTCCAGGGGTTGGTGATGGACAGGGAGACCTGGCGTGCTGTGATTCATGGAGTCTCAAAGAGTCGGACACGACTGAGTGACTGAACTGAACTGAACTGAGGCTTACAATGATCATATCTCTTCCTCTTGCCTTCAGATACCCAGCATTTCTTTACCAAGACTGTCCTTTGTTTCACACTCACAAATAAGCATGCAGATGCATATATTCATGCTAGGTTATAAATAGTAGGTACTAGGGAACCTGTTTTGATAAGAATTACAGTCCTAGATACCTAGAGACTGACACTCCTCTTGCCAGTTTCACCTATTTTAATCCTCACCTCTTCTGAAACCAGTGGCCACAGGAGATTTTTAGCTACCATCTAAGTCCAGCCTAGACAGCATATTAAAAAGCAGAGACATTACTTTGCCAACAAAGGTCCATCTAGTCAAACCTATGGTTTTTCCAGTGGTCACGTATGGATGTGAGAGTTGGACGATAAAGAAAGCTGAGCGTGAAAGAACTGATGTTTTTGAACTGTGCTGTTGGAGGAGACTCTTGAGAGTCCCTTGGACTGTAAGGAGATCCAACCAGCTCATCCTAAAGGAAATCAGTCTTGAATATTTATTGGAAAAACTGAAGCTGAAACTCCAATACTTTGGCCACCTGATGCGGAGAATTGACTCACTGGAAAAGAGCCTGATGCTGGGAAAGATTGAAGGCAAGAGGAGAAAGGGACAATGAGATGGTTGGATGGCATCACTGACTCAATGGACATGAGTTTGACCAAGCTCCGGGAGTTGGTGATGGACAGGAAAGCTTGGTGTGCTTCAGTCCATGGGGTCGCAAAGAGTCACACACGACTGAATGACTGAACTGAAGTCTCTGAAGTCTCTGAAACCTGCCAGAAGACAAGATAATGGCAAAAACAAAACCACAGAAAACAAATATCCATTAAGTTTCACAAGTGGGGGCCAATTACGTAAAGAGCACTAATCCCCACCCTCCATACAAGGGAAGGTCATGCAGTTAGCAGCAAACAAAAAACAATGTGGAGGAACTTGCCTGGTGGTCCACTGGCTAAGAGTCTCCGCTCCCAATGCAGGGGGCCCAGGTTCAATCCCTCGTCAGGGAACCAGATTCCACATGCCACAGTAAGACATGGCATGGCAAAAAATATAACAAACAATGTGGATGCTCTTCTGTATCTTATATAGAAAAACCTCCAAGTTACATTAAGAAAAGCAAGTAATAGGAGGTGTGGATAATCTATGGCCATATGTGCTTATATGCACATAAAATAGCTCTGGACGGATATACAAGAGACCAAAGAGAGAGTCTGGAAACTGGAGTGATGGTGACAAGCAACAGCACAACTAGGTTGAATTTTATAAAACTTCAACTTCTTTAAGAAAAAGAACATATATTTATGACTATAAAATTAGTTCTGGCCTTGAAAGGGGCCTTTGGTAGGGACGCTGAAGCTTAAGTTTCACCAGCATCACAATAAATCTACCTCTTAAAACAAGTAAAGGAAGCAGAATGTCAAGAAAAACTTTTGAAAGCTGTTTACCATTTGAGCCACTTTTACCTATTGAAAAGCTAAATTAACAAAACAATCTATAAATTGTGGCAATATTTCCTCAGGTTAGTCTCCCAAGGCCAAAGAATTAAAAGTAAAATAAACAAATGGGACCAAATCAACTTATAAGCATTTGCACAGCACAGGAAACCATCAACAAAATTAAAAGACAACCTACACAATGGGAGAAAATATTTGCAAAAAATGAAACCAAGTGGTTAACATCCAAAATATATAAATAGCTCCTACAGCTCAATATCAAGAAAAAACAACCCATCAAAAAATGGCTAGAAGACCTAAATAGGCATTTCTCCAAAGAAGATATCAGTTCAGTCACTCAGTCGTGTCCGACTCTTTGTGACCCCATGAATTGCAGCACGCCAGGCCTCCCTGTCCATCACCAACTCCTGGAGTTCACTCAAACTCACGTCCCTCGAGTCCATGATGCCATCCAGCCATCTCATCCTCGGTCGTCCCCTTCTCCTCCTGCCCCCAATCCCTCCCAGCATCAGAGTCTTTTCCAATGAGTCAACTCTTCTCATGAGGTGGCCAAAGTACTGGAGTTTCTGCTTCAACATCAGTCCTTCCAAAGAACACCCAGGACTGATCTCCTTTAGAATGGACTGGTTGGATCTCCTTGCAGCCCAAGGGACTCTCAAGAGTCTTCTCCAACACCACAGTTAAAAAGCATCAATTCTTCAGTGCTCAGCTTTCTTCACAGTCCAACTCTCACATCCACACATGACCACTGGAAAAACCATAGCCTTGACTAGATGGACCTTTGTTGGCAAAGTAATGTCTCTGCTTTTGAATATGCTATCTAGGTTAGTCATAACTTTCCTTCCAAGGAGTAAGCATCTTTTAATTTCATGGCTGCAGTCATCATCTGCAGTGATTTTGGAGGCCCCCCCCCCGCCGCCAAAATAAATTCTGACACTGTTTCCACTGTTTCCCCATCTATTTCCCATGAAGTGATGGGACCAGATGCCATGATCTTCATTTTCTGAATGTTGAGCTTTAAGCCAACTTTTTCACTCTCTTGTTTCACTTTCATCAAGAGGCTTTTTAGTTCCTCTTCACTTTCTGTCATAAGGGTGGTGTCATCTGCATATCTGAGATTATTGATATTTCTCGAAGATATACAGATGGCCAAAAAGCACATGAAAAAATGCTCAACTAATTATTAAATCAAAATTACAATGATGTATCACCTCACCAATCAGACTTGCTATCATCTAAAAGCCTACAAATAATAGATGTTTGAGAGGGCATGGAGAAAAAGGAACCCTCCTCCACTGTTGGTGGAAATGTAAACTGGTGTAACCACTGTGGATTATAGGAATATAGAGTTTCCTTAAAAAAAACTAAAAATAAAGCTACCATATAATCTAGCAAACCCACCCCTGGTCATTTAACCAGGACTTATATAACAGGAGGGCCTTCCAGGTGGCACCAGTGGTAACACAGCTGCCTGCCAACGACAAAGACATAAACGATGCAGGTTCCATCTCTGGGTCAAGAAGGTGCCCTGGAGGAGGGCATGGCAACCCACTCCAGTATTCTTGCCTGGAGAATCCCATGAACAGAGAAGCCTGNTCATTTAACCAGGACTTATATAACAGGAGGGCCTTCCAGGTGGCACCAGTGGTAACACAGCTGCCTGCCAACGACAAAGACATAAACGATGCAGGTTCCATCTCTGGGTCAAGAAGGTGCCCTGGAGGAGGGCATGGCAACCCACTCCAGTATTCTTGCCTGGAGAATCCCATGAACAGAGAAGCCTGGCAGGCTACGGTCCATAGGATCGCATGAAGTCGGACATGACTGAAGCGACTTAGCATGCCAAGTATATCAAAGGATAAGTTTTTTTTAATTTCAAAACATGTTGATGTGTAACATGTGATTTTTTAAAAATCGTATTTTAAGAAAGTTAAGACAGATTTTTACACAAAATTCACACTAACTAACGTAAAACTCTAAAACAGCCTGAAACTGTTTAGAGGGCAGCCTGTTGATGTCCCAAAGGTTCACAGGGAGAATCAAATCCATATTTGATGTAGACCAAACCAGAGTGAAGAGAGATTGAGAAGCAGAGTGCTCACATGCAAAAGTCTCAGTATTTACTCAATGATGCAACGCATTTATTATTTGAATTAAAACATAGTCCCAGGGTTTTGTTTTTGTTTTTGTTTTTAGTGGAACCAGTAAAATTTCTAGAAAACGATTCTGTAAGCTCCTGGCAACTATTAATTCTTCCCTGAGCTCACCATCACAATGTTTTAGCTCCTTTAATATAAGGGACCTCCTTTTTCCAACTCCTCTGGAGAAGACTGAAAAGAGCCATTCAGTCAGCCTTTCTTCCTTTTATTTTCTTTGGGGGCTTCGAGTTGCTTTCGTAAATTCAAATGGGACAGGATCCCTTGTTGTTCAGTGAATAAGTCGTGTCCGGCTCTGTGACTCCATGAACTGCAGCATTCCAGGCTTCCGTGCGCTTCACTGTCTCCTGGAGTTTGCTCAGACTTACATCTATTGAGTTGGGGATGCCGTCCAACCGTCTCATCCTCTGTCACTTCCTTCTCCTGCCCTCAATCTTTCCCACGAACACAATGAAAAGGATCCCTTGGGACGTGTTTCAAACCCAAATCTGAGGATGCAGAGCCTAAAAGAAACAATTCTGAGATAAGAGTATAGAGGACCCTAAGTATATGGAATTATTCTGAACATGAGAAAGCTGCCACTGATTAAGAGCTGCTAACTTAACCATTAGAATATACGAGATCAAGATTTAGAATATATTAGAAACCTTTTGTTACTTAAAAATGGCGTGTTCCTAGCATGATTTAAAGCCAAGATAGCATTTCAAGATTGATCTGTGCAAAGACAGCTTCTGTGACCAGAAAGGCTTGTGACCTAAAGCATTTACTTCCACCAGATGGTGCTATAGCTTCTGCCAAGCAGAAGATTCAGGTTTCCTTCAGGAACTAGGAATCCTAAGTATGCTAGGACTGGGGACCAAATTGGTTGATGAGTCTTTCAAAGAAACACTTTGTACAAAGACATTCTGGTGGAGCTTGATGCGGGCTACGAGGGTGAAGGCTGTTTCAGATGATCGTGGTTCCACCACCTCCACACATACCCAGGTCAATGTCTCAAGGCTTCACGGTCACCTGCTGCCCAGCCTTTCCAAAATGCTGCTCTAACCCCTGTCAGGCCCATGTCGGGAATGGAACGTGCATATTTAGGAGTGGTGTAGAGTGTCAGGGATCATGGGAATCTATCTCCCACACCCACCCACACTTTCTATCCAGGGGCAGCTCAAGACTCAGCCTTTCCTTACCACTTTACTCATACTTTCCTTTAAGCTTCCCTGGGTTGGTATTTTTAATCTCTCTTTGGGCTTATCAGAGGCTGCTTTAGAATATTATCATTTGCATCTAAATTCTACAACTTATTCTGGTACAGAGTCCATGTCATAATTGCCCTTTGCCTATCCCACAATGAGCACCTTACCTTGAATTCATGCACAGTCATGATATCACAAATGCAGACTGTCTAAAGAAAGTGCCCAGTTGCCTTGGTAGCCTGAGTAATCAGGCAGATGCTAACCACCTGGCCACTACCTAGGAGCTAGGGTGTGATGTCTTAAGTCACAACCTCTCTGGAGCTTTTTGGTCATCACCAAAAGGATAGGATTGAACTCTCCACTTAACCCTCAAACGTTTTACTTCGTATTTTTAATGGCTTCAGTATCCCTGTCTTGAGGGAGCTGTGGAAGCAGGACTATCTGTATCATAAGGGAATTAGGACTTTTCTGCTAAAGTGAATAGCATCTCTGTCTCTCATCTCCATTTTTCTGTCTCCCATTCCATGCCTTGGCGATCAAACTGGGACAGAGCAATACATGGCTGGTCACTCCCTCTCCTTCTTGTTGCCACAACCTCTCTGCCCCCACAGGGAGTTACAGGCAGGTAAGTGGGAACCTAGGGGTGCAATGTCAAGAGGATGCTCTGCGTCTGCTCATAGGAGTAAGACAGAAAAACTGCTGTGCAGCTAAGGGAGTCTCAGCTGCCTTCTGAAGAAGAATGGAATAATATGAATAAAGGTAGAAGAGTTACACTTACACCTAAGGATAATCCCTGGGGACTTTGACAGCTGGAGCAAGATACTTCGAGAATTAGACATTAAGGACTTGAGATTAAGAATGAGGCCAATAACAAGGTTATCACTTTTTACTTTCAGAAGGAGAGGTGATACACAAAAACCCAACTCTTTCTTTCAATAATATGATGAGATTTTCATCTAAAAAAGACAAAATATATTAAAAAAATACAATGCACATTTCCCAGCTTCTCCTAAATAAGAAAAAAAATCAACTATATATCTACAAAATGATAGAAGAAATATTTAACTTTATGTATATATGAGCACGTATTTGTGAATGCATGTACAAAAAGAAAATAATATGGCTCATAAACATATATATGCACACACACATTCACACATAAGGTAAAATTAAAAGAAGAAAATAGGGCTAAAGCAAAATAAAAGTAGAAGGAATCAGTTCAGTTGCTCAGTCGTGTCCGACTCTTTGTGATCCCATGAACCGCAGCACACCAGGCCTCCCTGTCCATCAGCAATTCCTGGAGTTCACCCAAACTCATGTCCATTGAGTCGGTGATGCTATCCAACCATCTCGTCCTCTGTCATCCCCTTCTCCNTAAAGCAAAATAAAAGTAGAAGGAATCAGTTCAGTTGCTCAGTCGTGTCCGACTCTTTGTGATCCCATGAACCGCAGCACACCAGGCCTCCCTGTCCATCAGCAATTCCTGGAGTTCACCCAAACTCATGTCCATTGAGTCGGTGATGCTATCCAACCATCTCGTCCTCTGTCATCCCCTTCTCCGCCTGCCCTCAATCTTTCCCAGCATCAGGGTCTTTTCCAATGAGTCAGCTCTTCGCATCAGGTGGCCATAGTATTGGAGCTTCAACATAGTATTTTCAGCTTCAACATCAGTCCTTCCAATGAACACCCAGAACTGATCTCCTTTAGGATGGACTGGCTGGATCTCCTTGCAGTCCAAGGGACTCTCAAGAGTCTTCTCCAACCCCACAGTTCAAAAGCATCAATTCTTCGATGCTTAGCTTTCTTTATAGTCTAACTCTCACATGCATACATAACCACTGGAAAAACCATAGCCTTGACTGGACAGATCTTTGCTGACGAAGTAATGTCTCTGCTTTTTAATATGCTATCTAGGTTGGTCATAACTTTCCTTCCAAGAAGTAAGCATCTTAAAAGTTAAAACTCTGTGGCTGCAATCACCATCTGCAGTGATTTTGGAGCCCCCAAAAATAAAGTCAGCTGCTGTTTCCACTGTTTCCCCAACTATTTGCCATGAAGTGATGGGACTGGCTGCCATGATCTAAGTTTTCTGAATGTTGAGCTTTAAACTAACTTTTTTCACTCTCCTCTTTCACCTTCATCAAGAGGCTCTTTAGTTCCTCTTCACTTTCTGCCATAAGGGTGGTGTAAGGGTTCACAAAGAAAAATGACTAGTGAAAATCATAAAGATTTGTTAGCACAACAGCATTCATGTAAACTGAAAATACAAACAACACAGAGTTCGTTTCTATAACACAAAAGGAGTAAAGACTCAAAACAAAGGGGGAAACTCGAAACCAAAGGAACCAGAGGAGACAGAGTGCCTTGAAGATTGTAGTCAATCCACTTTCTGTACCCACCCATCCCGAATCAAAGTTAAACAGGTAAATTATAGTAAAAGCCTCGGAAGTGCCATTATGGAGATTAGCTCCAAAGGGTGTGGAAGTGCAGAATAGAGAAGAGGGAAACTTCTCCAAATAAAGTGACCTTAATGTTGAATCTAGGCCCTTAAATCTATTTCTCACTTCCACTGTACAGTCATAAGGGATTTGATTTAGGTCATACCTGAATGGTCTAGTGGTTTTCCCGACTTTCTTCAATTTAAGTCTGAATTTGGTAATAAGGAGTTCATGATCTGAGCCACAGTCAGCTCCTGGTCTTGTTTTTGTTGACTGTATAGAGCTTCTCCATCTTTGGCTGCAAAGAATATAATCAGTCTGATTTCGGTGTTGACCATCTGGTGATGGCCATGTGTAGAGTCTTTTCTTGTGTTGCTGGAAGAGGGTGTTTGCTATGACCAGTGCATTTTCTTGGCAAAACTCTATTAGTCTTTGCCCTGCTTCATTCCGCATTCCAAGGCCAAATTTGCCTGTTACTCCAGGTGTTTCTTGACTTCCTATCACTTCCACTGTATAATCATAAGGGATTTGATTTAGGTCATACCTGAATGGTCTAGCGGTTTTCCCTACTTTCTTCAATTTAAGTCTGAATTTGGAAATAAGGAGTTCATGATCTGAGCCACAGTCAGCTCCTGGTCTTGTTTTTGTTGACTGTATAGAGCTTCTCCATCTTTGGCTGCAAAGAATATAATCAATCTGATTTCGGTGTTGACCATCTGGTGATGTCCATGTGTAGAGTCTTCTCTTGTGTTGCTGGAAGAGGGTGTTTGCTATGATCAGTGCATTTTCTTGGCAAAACTCTATTAGTCTTTGCCCTGCTTCATTCCGCATTCCAAGGCCAAATTTGCCTGTTACTCCAGGTGTTTCTTGACTTCCTACTTTAGCATTCCAGTCCCCTATAATAAAAAGAACATCTTTTGTGGGTGTTAGTTCTAAAAGTTAAGAGATTACTGTTATTCAATTATGATATATGCTCCCCAGTTTCCCCTGTCCCCTTCTCCTTTCTCATTCAGTCACTAAATTGTGTCCAACTCATAGCAACCTGATGGACTGCAGCCGACCGGGGCTCCCTGTCCTTCACCATCTCTCAGAGCCTACTCAAACTCATAAACATCGAGTCGGTGATACCATCCAACCATCTGGTCCTCTGTCATGCCCTGTCATCCCCTTCTCCTCCTGCCTTCAATCTTTCCCAGCATCAGAGTCTTTTCTAATGTGTCAGCTCTTCACATCAGGTGGCCAAAGTATTGGAACTTCAGGTCCAGCATCAGTCCTTCCAATGAATATTCAGGGTTGATGTCCTTTAGGATTGACTGGTTTGATCTTCTTGCAGTCCAAGGGACTCTCAAGAGTCTTCTCCAACACCACAGTTCAAAAATATCAATTCTTCAGTGCTCAGCTTTCTTTATAGTCCAACTCTCATGTCCATACATGACTACTGGAGAAACCATAGCTTTGACTAGAAGGATCTTTGTCAGCAAAGTAATGTCTCTGCCTTTTAATATGCTGTCTAGGTTTGTCACAGCTTTTCTTCCAAGGAGCAAGCATCTTTTAATTTCGTGGCTGCAGTCACCATCTTCAGTAATTTTGGAGCCCAAGAAAATAAAGTCTGTCACTGTTTCCATTGTTTCCCTATCTGCCTTGAAGTGATGGAACTGGATACCATGATCTTTGTTTTTTGAATGCTGATTTTTAAGCCAGCTTTTTCACTATCCTTTCTCACTTTCATCAAGAGGTTCTTTAGTTCCTCTTCGCTTTCTGCCATAAGGGTTGTGTCATCTGCATATCTGAGATTATTAATATTTCTCCTGGTAATCTTGATTCCAGCTTGTGCTTCATGCAGACTGGCATTTTTCATGATGTACTCTGCATATAAGTTAAATAAGCAGGGTGATAATATATAGCACTTACGTACTCCTTTCCCAATTTGGAACCAGTTTGCTGTTCCAAGTCCAGTTCTAACTGTTGCTTCTTGACCTGCATACAGAGTTCTCAGGAGGCAGGTAAGGTGATCTAGTATTCTTATCTCTTTAAGAATTGTCCACAGTTTGTTGTGATACACACAGTCAAAGGCTTTAGCGTAGTCAATGAAGCAGTAGATGTTTTTCTGAAACTCTCTTGCTTATTCTATGATTCAGTGGATATTGGCAATTTGATCTCTGGTTCCTCTGCCTTTTCTAAATCCAGCTTGAACATCTGGAAGTTCTTGGTTCAAGTACTGTGGAAGCCTGGCTTGGAGAATTTTGAGCATTACTTTACTAGTGTGTGAGATAAATGCAATTGTGCGGTAGTTGAACATTCTTTGGCATTGCCTGTCTTTGGGATTGGAATGAAAACTGACCTTTTCCAGTCCTGTGGCCACTGCTGAGTTTTCCAAATTTTCTGGCATACTGAGTGCAGCACTTCCATAGCATAATCTTTTAGGACTTGGAATAGCTCAACTGGAGTTCTATCACTTCCACTAGCTTTGTTCATAGCGATGCTTCCTAAGGCCCACTCAACTTTGCATTCCAGGATGTCTGGTTCTAGGTGAGTGATCACATCATCACAGTTATCTGGATCCTTAAGNTACTGAGTGCAGCACTTCCATAGCATAATCTTTTAGGACTTGGAATAGCTCAACTGGAGTTCTATCACTTCCACTAGCTTTGTTCATAGCGATGCTTCCTAAGGCCCACTCAACTTTGCATTCCAGGATGTCTGGTTCTAGGTGAGTGATCACATCATCACAGTTATCTGGATCCTTAAGGTCTTTTTTGTAGAGTTCTTCTGTGTATTCTTGCCACCTCTTCTTAGTATCTTAGGGCCATACCATTTGCTTCTATTAGGGCCATACCATTTCTTCCCTTTATTGTGCCCATTTTTGCATGAAATGTTACCTTGGTATCTCTAATTTTCTTGATGAGATCTCTAGTCTTTCCCATTCTATTTTTTTCCTTCTATTTCTTTGCACTGTTCACTTAAGAAGCCTTTCTTATCTCTCCTTGCTATTCTTTGGAACTCTGCATTCAGATGGGTTTATCTTTCCTTTTCTCCTTTGTCTTTCACTTCTCTTCTTTTCTCAACTATTTGTAAGGCCTCCTCAGACAACCATTCTGCCTTTTTGCAATTCTTTTTCTTTGCAATGGTTTTGATTACCACCTTCTATACAATGGTATGAACCTCCATCCATAGTTCTTCTTCTAGATCATAAAATAAAATAAAAATAAGAGCTGAATTTCAAAAAGCCTACCTCTTGAATTTTGCATGTCCTAGAAACAAACATAAAAAGATAATATCATGGCTATCATAGGGCATAGAGTAATTTCATGCACATACTCATAGTTCAGTCTTAACACTGGTGAGTTCAGCTTCCTGTCCATTTGTTACTTTTAGTCATTTTTAGTTACTTTTATTTAGGGCAAATAAACAATTACTTTAGTCTCTGGTGCTATAGTTAATTGACTGGAAACAGTCATCCATTTACTGAAAAATACTTAAGAAATGATATGTACCAAATACATCAAACAACCAAATTGTACAATTAAACAAATATCCATAGTCTTTTATTCTAAATAAAATTTAACTGTGATTCACAAGACCTCTACAAGTATAGCTCAAATTTGACTTATGTAAATAAAAAGTGATAATTCTACTATATTGTTGCAGTAGGATAAATTTTCAATTTTCTTACTGAAAAAATACAAAATTTAAAACTTTTTAGATAGTTTTACATATTGGAAATTATTATGTTATTCTCATGTTCATCTTCAAGATGGCCCTTTGAAATAATACAAGAATTAATTTCTACAAAAGCATATTCAACCAATATTTCCCCTGTCCATCATAATCAAAATCTGAAAATTAAGCACTCTCTATATAACTTTAAATCTTACTCAACAGATTTTAGATCTGGTGTATTCAGACATGAAATATTTGCTTTAAGCATTTTTTTTCTTTTTCTGTTAAAGATAACATTTTCCTATTATAGTAAGAATATATAGTCAATGTAGAATATTCAAGAAATAGAAAAAAAAGTCATTCAAAGGAATATTTTAAATTTACTGTAATACTAAGACCTTCAGGTAAAAACTAAAATCATTTTGGTATTATATTTTAATAACTTTTGTATCCTACTGCCAATGCTTTTTTGCCATTAATGAATATTTTACCCTGTTATTAGGTATATTCTTAGAGAATGTGATGGTCAATCACTGGCTCATAATCTATTTAATTATAAATCACGTTTTGCTTCCATTCCTCTCCTTCAGAGAGTGAGAACAACCAGCGGAAGGAACAAGGCCACTGCCACACACGACGCCCCCAGTTCCCTTCTGCCAGTCAGGCACAGAATCACATCTGCTCCCCCTCATCCCCAGCAGGTGCAGAAACATGACGAGGTCTGTCTGGTCACCCCAGGTCAGATTTTGATGCAGCCCTGCTAGTTCAGTCATCTGATGTTCTGTGCAAAAGGCCATAGTTTACGTGTTCATCTGGCATGCTAAGGTAGACACTTAGCAATCTATTTTCAACATTTAGTGCCTCTGAAACCCCTAGCATACGGGTCTGTAAAGGCCTTAACCACACATGGCTGTCTTGGCCACTATTCATTCCTGATGTTTCCTGAGCAACGTATATCTCAGTGAAGGCAATTATTACACGACCAATCCAACAGCCACTAGACATGAGGACTGCCCTACTCAGGGGCAGCAGACACCTTTTATTCTGCTCTCAAGACCATATATGTGCCGATTAAAACCAGGAATGCTTGCTCAGGCCCTGTGAAGGGAGGCGATGAATGGTATGTCTGAACAGCTCGGTCCCTGGGTTGGTGTCATTGAAATGCCACACTCCTCACTGAAGTCCGCTGATAAACTGGGCAACTTTTATCAGCAGACATTATATCAGAGGACCCGAGCTGAAAGTTAGCACATGGGGTGTTCTGTCAGCACAGAAGGCTTATACCATTATTAGGTCTGAGTAGAGTTTAGATCGTGGAGCCAAACAAAAATCTAGGTCATTAAGTACAGAAAAGAAAAGGTTACAATGACTCCAATCTAAATAAAATTCTGTTTTGTGAGATCCAAAGAAATTAATCTTGCAGTCTAGGTGATAAAGAAACAGTGACTATGTCTTTATTACCTAGAAAAAGAAAAGTATTGTTTTATACATTATTTTAGTACCATTTGGGCAAATTATTCTTTAGGTTATTTGAACTAAAGCCTTCTGGGAGGGATCTAGTGTATTTCTATGAGCCAAGTAAGGATTTTTTCTGTAAAAACAAAAAAGCCTCTCCAATTTCTCTGGAGAGCTCATCCTTGGAGACTAACTAAACATCACATTGCCATATAATCTTGCAAATGTAAAACACTGAAAGAAAATAAAATGCCTGTGGGAATCCTAATTCATGAGACAAAATTTTTAAAAAACTGATCACAGAAATTTAAACCCTTGACATTTATAAAACACAATGTAAAGTAAAATATAACAAAGTTTTCACACCATAAAATGGACACAAAATGAACTGGAAAAAAATTCAATATTTTCCTTCAGGGACCATCAAAAGCTATGATATCTTCCAAATATTCACGAAAGTTCAAGGCTAATGGGAAACAAATGTGAAAAGCATTTGATAAATATATCTGAATGCTCAGTAAAGGAGAAATAGAACCAGTTTGCCTAGAGTACACGTGATCATGAGAAGAGAAGCTTTGGACCTATTCCATAATCCATGTATTTTTAATGTGAGAATCAACACTGACTAAATTTAGTTTCTTTACTTATTATTGGTAATGCCAATAAAAAAGGGAATTCCTGGAAAATGACATTTTAGAAGAGAAAGGCATGAAGCAAGGGAAATAGACAAAACATAACTTGAATAAGACAAATTTAATCATCATATATAACCGTGATCATGGGAAAATCCCTAAGGAAGTCACATGATTTCTATCTGCACTTTCAGGGAAAATATCTGTAGATAAAAGAGTATCTGTAGGTGACTCTCCCATGTAACATAAAATCAAGAAAAAAGTGACAAATGATTAAAAAGCAAGGAAGAGTAAGAAGATCATGCCAGTAATGTTAAGGAAGTGTTACTAGAGATCATATGCAAAGAGCACAGTGGAAGAATAGGCTGTGGTAGGTAAAAGGATGGTCCCCTCAAAGATATCACATACTAGTCCCCGGGACCTGTAGATGTGTTGCTGCTGCTGCTGCTAAGTCACTTCAGTCGTGTCCAACTCTGTGTGACCCCATAGACNCATCATAATCAAAATCTGAAAATTAAGCACTCTCTATATAACTTTAAATCTTACTCAACAGATTTTAGATCTGGTGTATTCAGACATGAAATATTTGCTTTAAGCATTTTTTTTCTTTTTCTGTTAAAGATAACATTTTCCTATTATAGTAAGAATATATAGTCAATGTAGAATATTCAAGAAATAGAAAAAAAAGTCATTCAAAGGAATATTTTAAATTTACTGTAATACTAAGACCTTCAGGTAAAAACTAAAATCATTTTGGTATTATATTTTAATAACTTTTGTATCCTACTGCCAATGCTTTTTTGCCATTAATGAGTATTTTACCCTGTTATTAGGTATATTCTTAGAGAATGTGATGGTCAATCACTGGCTCATAATCTATTTAATTATAAATCACGTTTTGCCTCCATTCCTCTCCTTCAGAGAGTGAGAACAACCAGCGGAAGGAACAAGGCCACTGCCACACACGACGCCCCCAGTTCCCTTCTGCCAGTCAGGCACAGAATCACATCTGCTCCCCCTCATCCCCAGCAGGTGCAGAAACATGACGAGGTCTGTCTGGTCACCCCAGGTCAGATTTTGATGCAGCCCTGCTAGTTCAGTCATCTGATGTTCTGTGCAAAAGGCCATAGTTTACGTGTTCATCTGGCATGCTAAGGTAGACACTTAGCAATCTATTTTCAACATTTAGTGCCTCTGAAACCCCTAGCATACGGGTCTGTAAAGGCCTTAACCACACATGGCTGTCTTGGCCACTATTCATTCCTGATGTTTCCTGAGCAACGTATATCTCAGTGAAGGCAATTATTACACGACCAATCCAACAGCCACTAGACATGAGGACTGCCCTACTCAGGGGCAGCAGACACCTTTTATTCTGCTCTCAAGACCATATATGTGCCGATTAAAACCAGGAATGCTTGCTCAGGCCCTGTGAAGGGAGGCGATGAATGGTATGTCTGAACAGCTCGGTCCCTGGGTTGGTGTCATTGAAATGCCACACTCCTCACTGAAGTCCGCTGATAAACTGGGCAACTTTTATCAGCAGACATTATATCAGAGGACCCGAGCTGAAAGTTAGCACATGGGGTGTTCTGTCAGCACAGAAGGCTTATACCATTATTAGGTCTGAGTAGAGTTTAGATCGTGGAGCCAAACAAAAATCTAGGTCATTAAGTACAGAAAAGAAAAGGTTACAATGACTCCAATCTAAATAAAATTCTGTTTTGTGAGATCCAAAGAAATTAATCTTGCAGTCTAGGTGATAAAGAAACAGTGACTATGTCTTTATTACCTAGAAAAAGAAAAGTATTGTTTTATACATTATTTTAGTACCATTTGGGCAAATTATTCTTTAGGTTATTTGAACTAAAGCCTTCTGGGAGGGATCTAGTGTATTTCTATGAGCCAAGTAAGGATTTTTTCTGTAAAAACAAAAAAGCCTCTCCAATTTCTCTGGAGAGCTCATCCTTGGAGACTAACTAAACATCACATTGCCATATAATCTTGCAAATGTAAAACACTGAAAGAAAATAAAATGCCTGTGGGAATCCTAATTCATGAGACAAAATTTTTAAAAAACTGATCACAGAAATTTAAACCCTTGACATTTATAAAACACAATGTAAAGTAAAATATAACAAAGTTTTCACACCATAAAATGGACACAAAATGAACTGGAAAAAAATTCAATATTTTCCTTCAGGGACCATCAAAAGCTATGATATCTTCCAAATATTCACGAAAGTTCAAGGCTAATGGGAAACAAATGTGAAAAGCATTTGATAAATATATCTGAATGCTCAGTAAAGGAGAAATAGAACCAGTTTGCCTAGAGTACACGTGATCATGAGAAGAGAAGCTTTGGACCTATTCCATAATCCATGTATTTTTAATGTGAGAATCAACACTGACTAAATTTAGTTTCTTTACTTATTATTGGTAATGCCAATAAAAAAGGGAATTCCTGGAAAATGACATTTTAGAAGAGAAAGGCATGAAGCAAGGGAAATAGACAAAACATAACTTGAATAAGACAAATTTAATCATCATATATAACCGTGATCATGGGAAAATCCCTAAGGAAGTCACATGATTTCTATCTGCACTTTCAGGGAAAATATCTGTAGATAAAAGAGTATCTGTAGGTGACTCTCCCATGTAACATAAAATCAAGAAAAAAGTGACAAATGATTAAAAAGCAAGGAAGAGTAAGAAGATCATGCCAGTAATGTTAAGGAAGTGTTACTAGAGATCATATGCAAAGAGCACAGTGGAAGAATAGGCTGTGGTAGGTAAAAGGATGGTCCCCTCAAAGATATCACATACTAGTCCCCGGGACCTGTAGATGTGTTGCTGCTGCTGCTGCTAAGTCACTTCAGTCGTGTCCAACTCTGTGTGACCCCATAGACGGCAGCCCACCAGGCTCCCCCATCCCTGGGATTCTCCAGGCAAGAATACTGGAGTGGGTTGCCATTTCCTTCTCCAATGCATGGAAGTGAAAAGTGAAAGGGAAGTCGCTCAGTCTGTCCGACTGTTAGCGACCCCATGGACTGCAGCTCACCAGGCTACTCCGTCCATTGGATTTTCCAGGCAAGAGTACTGGGGTGGGGTGCCATTGCCTTCCCCGGTAGATGTGTTACATTACATAAAAAATGGGAAGCAAATTCACAGGTGGAATTAAGGTTGCCAAACAGCTAATCTTTAGTGAGACTGTCCAGATGGCCCTAATGTACTCACAAGGGTCCTTCAAAGTAGCAGAGAGAGCAGAAGAGGAGGTCAGAGTGAGGAAGATCACTTACATGATCCAGCAATCCCACTGCTGAGAATGTATCTGGAGAAAACCATAATTCAAAAAGGTACATGCACCCCTGGCTCACAGCAGCACTATACAAATAGCCACAACATGGAAACGACCTAACTGTCCATAAACAGGTGAACGGGCAAGGGAGGTGTGGTGCATACATACATACTGGACGACTATCCAGCCAAGAGAATGAAGCGATGCCATTTGCAGCAACATGGACGGGCCTCGAGATTATCATCCTAAGTGCACTAAGTCATAAACAAAAATACAAATAAATACTACATGGCATCACACGTGGCATCTAAAGTATGGCACAAAAGAACTTATCTGTGAAACAGACTCACAGACACAGAGAGCAGACTGTCTGCTAAGTAGGGAGGGGGTCAGCGAGGGAAGGATTGGGAGTGTGGGATTAGCAGGCGTAAACTATTATGCACAGGATGGATGAACCACAAACTCCTATGGTATAGCACACGGAACTGTATTCAGTATCATGTGATAAGTCATAATGGACACAAATATGAGAATAAATGTACATGTTTTATTATGTATAACAATCACTTTGTTGTATAGCAGAAATTAATGTGATATCATAAAGCAACTATACTCCAATTTTTTAAATTATTTTTTTAAAAGAGTAAGAAGGGCTTGACTCATCTTTACTGGCTTTGAAGATGAAGACAGGGGACCTCAAACTGAGGACAGCAGGCCTATAGAACCTGGAAAAGGTGAGGAATCATGACCTGTACAGAGCCTACAGAAAGGGGTGCAGCCCTGCCAATGCCCAGTGTTAGCCCAGGAAGAGGTATGTCAGACTTCTGACCTCCAGAACTCATGCATTTGTGTGGTATGATTTACTAAGTTTGAGGTAACTTGTTTGGAGTAGCCACAGGAAACTAATAGAAAGACCTCTTAAGAAAGTAGCATAGAAACAGATAGAGGAGAGCCTGAAAACAGTAAGACGATCTTTTCAGGAGCTCCTAATTGGAGGACAAAGCTCTGAAAACAAGAGAAGCTCTCAGAAAAGCAGCAGCACCCCGCTGGGAAAGTCCCTTTGCCCCTGGAATCATCAGCATTCAAAACAAGTGTGATGAAAGGGCCAACACCTTATAGATTGAGAACATCAGAGAAAGCCAAGAGTGGAGTGAGAGCTCACCAAGACTTGGGGGAGAGGGTAGTATTTCTACCTGGGTGTGGATGGCCACATTACAAAGACAAGCCACACAGCTGATGTGGAATGACCCAGCAGAAAGATGGATACAGAAAACCGCTTCTCCAAAACAGAATGCTCACCTACTGGGAAGGCCTGAGAGCTGCAGCTTGCCACCCCCACCCCTCATCGGCAGCCCCACTACTGAACAAGTCAGGCCAGCTTACATCAACCAGATGCTGGCTGTATGAACACAGAGAGCCAAAGGTTGCAAGACACAGCTTCCCTTGCTGCTTGTGGGTCTGAACAGCATATATCATGCAAGATACAGAGGCATTACAGAAAGAGAGAAACATTAGTCAGAAAGATACCCTATGCTTTCAAAATGCAGAATGTGAAATAAAATACGAGGTGAAGAAACAGCAGACTGACATGAAAAATGAACTGGTAAAGGATAGTAGATAAAATCTTCCTCCAAGGAAACAAAATCTGTTGGTGACATTAAAATACTCATCAGAAGAGAATGAAATAGAAAATGAGACCAAATAAATGGCACAGAGGACAGAAACCAGAGATTCAACATACAAATGGTGATTAATTTTTAAAGAAGAGTCTAAAACAGACAAAAAAAGAAGTACTATAATTAAGATGTGATCACCAGTTACTGAACTGAAGAAGATATTAATGTGCAAAACAAATGCATTTACCATAGAAGAAGCAATGATACTAAGGAAAGGTGAACCTTTAGATATATTCCAGAGGAATAGGATTAAATTCCAAGAACAGAGAACATAACCAGAGTCCAGGCGGAGGGAAAGAGTATACCTAAGATTTCTTTTCCTCAACCTTATGAACCGTTGACAACAGGGCAATATCTACAGAGATTTTTAAGAAAAATCTTAGATCTTGTGATTTTATCAGTAACCAACTAGTATTATCAGTCATTTACATACCAAAGCATTGAAAGATACATACATAGGTATCTGACTTTCAAAAGAAAGCAAGATACCTACAACTAGATTAGTCTTGCTCACAGAAGTCCCCTGACCTCACACCCTCTTCCTCCATAACACCCCAGCCACCCTAGTTTCCCTAAGTTTTTAGAAATAGCAGTCTCTCTTCCCACTTTCTTATTTAACACATACAGTTGGTATTTATTAAGGGAATGAATCTGCTGACATCTTGATCTCAGACTTCTACTCCACAATTGTGAGAAAACTAATTTTGGTAGTTTAGATCACTGAGTTTGTGGTGTTTAATTATGGCAACCCTGGAAAATTAAAACAAAAGACAAGGACCCATGGCAATACCCACTGAACCTAAGGCACAGCTGGTGAGAGTTTGAACTGGTACCGCTGTTCTCAAGGGCATTCTGCAACCTAGAGCCAGTGCATCCGAGAGCTGATGTCCTTTTCCCCAGAAACGCCCCTCAGGACATTTAGCCTAAGGAAACTATAGGGACTATATACATACACACATATCATATTTACATATATGATGGAAATGTATATGTTTTGATGTAAATGTATATGTATATGATGCAAATGTATATGTTTTACATAAAAACATATAAATATACAATATAAAAATATGATGAAGTAAAGTGTTAGTCACAAAGAGTCGGACACAACTGAAGTGACTTAGCAGTAGCAGTAGCAAAGTGTTAGTCACTCAGTCATGTTCAACTCTTTGTGACCCCATGGACTGTAGCCCACCATACTCTCCTGGCCATGGAATTCTCCAGGCAAAAAGACTGGAGTGGGTTCCGTTCCCTTTGCCAGGACATATTCTCAACCCAGGGATTGAACCCAGGTATCCTGCAAGGCAAGCAGATTCTTTACTATCTGAGTCACCGCAGAAGCCCTAAAAATGTAATGCTGCTGCTGCTAAGTCGCTTCAGTCGTGTCCAGCCCTGTGCGACCCCAGAGACGGCAGCCCACCAGGCTCCCCCATCCCTGGGATTCTCCAGGCAAGAACACTGGAGTGGGTTGCCATTTCCTTCTCCAATGCATGAAAGCGAAAAGTGAAAGTGAAGTCGCTCAGTCGTGTCTGATTCTGTGTGACCCTATGGACTGCAGCCCACCAGGCTCCTCCGCCCATGGGATTTTCCAGGCAAGAGTACTGGAGTTCATTATATTCTGTATTATTATATTATGTAAAGAGCAATAATAATGAAGATACCTTTTAAAAGTGTGATCATTTGATACATACTGTGTGTTATTTGAATAGTCCACTTCAGAATATATTGTGTGTTTTCTCATATTAACTAAATATTCTTCTATATTTTTTAAATGGATGCCATGCTATGGTACAGTTATTTACATATAACTGAACTGAATTGGATATATGTATATAAGTAAAATATATTGTTTATATTATACATAGATATTTCAACATATAAGTACTTATAAATATATCAAATGGGTATATTTACAAAAACAGAAAAAGAAAGGAAAACTCATAGTATCCTATATCAGAATCCGAGGTGATTTTCTACTAACTAGAAGGCCAATAAAACTGTATTAAAAATACCATCAGTGTCCCACCTATGCCTTGCCCACCTGAAGGTCAATAAGAATATCCCCCCACCCCTTGCATCCAATTTCAGAACTCAAGGTTTATGCCAAACAAAAACCAGAAAAACTGTTTTCCTACTACCCTGGAAAAGTTTTTATAGCAGGCCTTCTCCCTGCCTTGTACTTTAATCACCTTCTCATTTATATCATAGGAGGAGCTATTACCTTCAGAAACCACTAGTGAGACAGCGAGGCTTGTGTATTGTCAGTGACATACTGCAATAAAGGAAATGTAATACCCACAGTGTCAGAATTGAACACAGGGCCAGGAAGACCCTAGTACTTGTGTTTATAGTTATATTGTTATNTAATCACCTTCTCATTTATATCATAGGAGGAGCTATTACCTTCAGAAACCACTAGTGAGACAGCGAGGCTTGTGTATTGTCAGTGACATACTGCAATAAAGGAAATGTAATACCCACAGTGTCAGAATTGAACACAGGGCCAGGAAGACCCTAGTACTTGTGTTTATAGTTATATTGTTATTGATGCTATTGTTTAAACATTTTTTGTTCCAAGTTCAAAAAGCCTGGAAATGGGTGATCTAATTCAGTAGAGAATTACATTAAGAGTTATGAACATTTTTCTGCAATTGAAAACTGAAAACAGGAACAAAATGATAGAGGAGGAGGTGGACGTGGAGTACCTCTCTCTCCACAGATACATCAAGAACACACCTTCAGACACAGAAGGGCGTGCAGAACACCAGCTGAGAGCAGACAGGAGGACCTGACCAGAGGAAAAGAACACACAGAACCACGCAAAACTCGGTAGGATGAAGGAACTAGGGGGGAAACAGCAGTGTTAGAAGGCCTGGACCTGCCCTCGGCAGGTAGGGGAACTGAAGCAGGGGTCTGATCCCCACAGCGGGGCAACTGTCTGAATTAGAGGAGAAACATTTAAGGCTGAGAGTGAAACAGCTGATCTGTGGCAGCCTAAATAGAATGAAAATCAGACAGTCCTTGCTGCAGCCATACATACCCCAGACAGGGACGCAGGTCATACCCCGGTCAGGGACGAGGGTCCCCTAGAAGGCGCAGCGGCTGGGAGCTGGAGTTTGGAAAGTGTGGAGCAATCCCAGGGCGAGGGCCGCTGTTGACTGCAGAGAGACAGATGGAGGGAGATGAGACTGTGGTGGGAAATGCCTGTGGAGGAAAGCTGGGCAGCCATGGAAGCAAGGCCATGCTGCTGAGTCCTGTGTAGGGGGTGGAGCCATCACCATAGCCTCTCTCTCCCGACCCAGCAGCATCAGCAGGTGAACAATAGAGAGGCTGGCCCATCAAACACCTGATGGTGTCAAACACCTGCACTGAACTGCAGAGCAGGCCCCCACCCAGGGTGCCCCTTTAAGTGCCTGATGCAAACAAACTNCAGCATCAGCAGGTGAACAATAGAGAGGCTGGCCCATCAAACACCTGATGGTGTCAAACACCTGCACTGAACTGCAGAGCAGGCCCCCACCCAGGGTGCCCCTTTAAGTGCCTGATGCAAACAAACTCTAGAGCAGGCCCCCACCCAGGGTGCCCCTTTAAGTGCCTGATGCAAAGAAACTACAGAGCAGGCCCCCAGCCGGGGTGCCCCTTTAAGTGCCTGATGCAAAGAAACTACAGAGCAGGACCCCACCCATGGTGCCCCTTCAAGTGCCTGACATGCTGATCTACAGAGTAGGATCCCAGCCAGGGGCCCCTCTATGTGCCTGATAGGCTGAACAACAGAGAAGGACCCCAGGCAAGGGAGCCCTGTAAGTGCCTGAATGGGTGGAGCTACAGAGAAAGACTGGCCAGAGAGGTCTTCTGATTGCCAGCTACAAGAGGCTCAAAAAAAGACTGATAGGGCCATAACTCCTGTGGTGGAGGCAGTCCGTGTTCCCTGCACACTTGTTTGCCTAATTAAGCAAGCACTGTGTCTATGGAATATATAAAAGGTCATTGAGAGCTCCCACGAAAGAAAACTCACTAGTTCTGATAGCTGTGGACATTGGAGGCAAGAACACATAGGAATAGGACCAGTTTAGAATCTGAGCTGCCCTCACAGCAGGTCCAGAGATCGGCACAATGTTGGAGGGCATCCTAGGGAGCTGAGGTGAACTGTGACTCCCAGCAAGGGAAAGGACTCTCACAGCAGTGACTCAAGAAAAACATTTCTTATTCTTATGTTTTGACTTGCTCTGTAGATTCTTTTGGATTTTTTTTTAGAATCTGAGCTGCCCTCACAGCAGGTCCAGAGATCGGCACAATGTTGGAGGGCATCCTAGGGAGCTGAGGTGAACTGTGACTCCCAGCAAGGGAAAGGACTCTCACAGCAGTGACTCAAGAAAAACATTTCTTATTCTTATGTTTTGACTTGCTCTGTAGATTCTTTTGGATTTTTTTTCTTTTTTTTTTCCTTTTTTCTCCCCTCTGTTGTAGTCGTCAATAATTTTATTGGCACTATGAAATCTAATTAAGCTTTTGAGCTTTGTTTTTTCTTTTCCTCAGTCACATTTTTTATTGCCGTTATAAACCTCTGCCTCTATACTGGGCTTTGCGGTTCTGTGAAGTTTTCCTTTTTTTTTCCTCTCTTTTTTCAATTTTAATTTTTTAAACCTATTATTATTTTTCCTTCATCTGCTCTTCCTACTGTTCTTTTCCCCTTGCAGGTAATTTTTAATGTATATAAATCTTCTTTATCTACCACCAAATGCAATCTAACGATTCAACACAATCCTAATCAAATTACCAATGGCATTTTTCACAGAACTAGAACAAAAAATTTCACCATCCATGCTGCTGCTAAGTCGCTTCAGTCGTGTCTGACTCTGTGTGACCCCATAGACGGCAGCCCACCAGGCTCCGACGTCCCTGAGATTCTCCAGGCAAGAACACGAGTGGGTTGCCATTTCCTTCTCCCATGCAGGAAAGTGAAAAGTGAAAGTGAAGTCGCTCAGTCATGTCTGA
>SJYX01021250.1:236913-251993 GCA_006410675.1 Oreotragus oreotragus | reverse complement strand
CCACAGTTCAAAAGCATCAATTCTTTGGTGCTCAGCTTTCTTTATAGTCCAACTCTCACATCCATACATGGCCACTGGAAAAACCATAGCCTTGACTAGATGGACCTTTGTTGACAAAGTAATGTCTCTGCTATCTCCCTCCTCCAGGGGATCTTCCAACTCAGAGATCAAACCTGTATCTCCTGTGTCTCCTACATTGCAGGTGGATTCTTTACCTACTGAGCCATTGAGGAAGCCCAAATAAGATGCAGAGATCTATATATTAATATTATCCTATGATATATGTGCCCAAGCTAAAAATACCTATAGGTAAAATTTCAACAACTGTGAACCTCTAGAGACCTAGGGAGAGTGTGAAGTCAAGCCATGAAGGATCTTGGTCATACAGGTTACTGAATTTGGACTTTATGCTTCCAGAGATGGGGTCTTCTAAAGGGTTTTGTTCAGTTTTATTGAGGATAATGGACAAATAAAAATTGTATATGTTTAAGGTACACAACTTGATGTTTCAATATACATACATATTATGAAATGATTGAAATGATCACCACAATCAGCTTATTAACGTTCATCACCTTACATACTTACCACTTCTTTTTGCTTTTTCTTCTCTGCTAATTCTTTACACACTTCATGGTGAAAGGGGCTTCCCTGGGGCTTATGCTTCTATTTTGGCATATTCCATTCCTGCTATTGGTATGCTTTTCTTCCTCTCCACCATGAAACAGAAAGACAAGTCAACTCAAACATCATCTTATCCGTGAAGCTTTTTCCTACTCTCCAAGCAGTACTCTCTCCTTTATGCCTGCATCATACTTTGTGTGGATCCCAACATAATACTCCTTACACTCTGTTATCCTTATTTGCTACTTTTTCTCCTCAATTAGANCAAACATCATCTTATCCGTGAAGCTTTTTCCTACTCTCCAAGCAGTACTCTCTCCTTTATGCCTGCATCATACTTTGTGTGGATCCCAACATAATACTCCTTACACTCTGTTATCCTTATTTGCTACTTTTTCTCCTCAATTAGATTGAGAGTTCTTTGGCAGGCAGAGAGCTGGTTTTTGTATATTGAGTTCTAAAAAAAAAATGCATATTAAGTAAATGAAGGGAAAAAAAGTGTAGGCAGTCACTATTTATACCTTGAATAGCATTACATTTAGGCTAGAGCTGATGCGCAGTTTGAGAAAAGAAATAAAGGGAAACCAACGGTGAGAAAGAAAAACATGTTCATCAGAATAGAAAAGGATAGTTAAGAACCACATTGGTCAAGTCAGGGTGGATTTAAAGGAGAAAGATGGAGAGACCACAGTTGGTCAAATTAAGAAAAGAACTGAGTTCAAAATCATTCCAAAGTGGGTCAAGGATCAGGTAAAAAGCAGAATCAAAAAGGCCAGAGACGTATAGGAAGAACTGATCCTGGATGAGCTGAGGGTCGTTTAACTAAGTGGGAGGCCACAGAGCCAACAACGTGGGATGGTGGGACCGGGAGGACATCTGGTCAGGTCAGTGACAGCCCAGGGGAGGAATCAGATGCTTCCAAAGGTCACTATAACAATCCCTTTGCTCTCAAAACCTAGAACTACACAGGACAGTTCTGTGTCCTACCCACACCGTGCTGGATCTCAAAGGCACTGACTCCAGTTAAAATGCACCACCTTCCCCAAATCCAGAACCCTTTTTCCCCCATTGAATACATCTCTCATTTTAAAATAACTTTACTTTGCATTTGTTTACCTTTCCCAGCTCTTATAGCTTTCTTATTGTAAATGTATTCATTCAACATACATAATTATCAGGCACTGTTAGGAAAGGAAACCAGCCCATATCAATCCCCTTCTACCCTTGTACTAAGGTGATTCTATATATTAGCTTAGTGAATCACCACAACAACCTAGAGAGGCAGGTATTATTTTGTTTACCTTTCCCAGCTCTTATAGCTTTCTTATTGTAAATGTATTCATTCAACATGCATAATTATCAGGCACTGTTAGGAAAGGAAACCAGCCCATATCAATCCCCTTCTACCCTTGTACTAAGGTGATTCTATATATTAGCTTAGTGAATCACCACAACAACCTAGAGAGGCAGGTATTATTAAATATTACTTTCCCCACATGAGACAGTAGAAAAACGAAGCCTAGAAAGATAAAGAGGAAGCACAGGAATAAAAAAAAAAAAAAACACGCCGATAGGTCAAAGCTGGCAGATTAAGAGAAGGTCAAGTCTTTGAGACTTGACACTCAGAGAAGATGAAGGGCTAGAAGGAGAACCAAGGGAAGTCAGAGTGGAGCAGGAAGAATAATCAGGCTGCTTTAGAAGGCAGTGCCAGGAACTTCCATGGTGGTCCAGGGATAAGACTGTGCTTCCAATGCAGGGAGCGTGAGTTTGATCTCTGGTTGGGGAAATAAGATCCTACATCCCACATGCCACATGGCACAGCCAAAAGATTAAAAAAGAAGAAGAAGGCAGTCCCAGCACCTCTGACCACACTACCCACCCCCAGGAGATGGGATGAAAGAGCAGAGATCAGTCACTTCTGCCCAGGATCCAACTGGCTCGGCTCAGCCATTAGAAATCAAGGGCTGTCTCATGCTCTGGACTGGGTTCTCTCTCCCCTTTGAGAAACAGACAGCTCTAGCTTAAACTTTTTGACTAACTGCACTCCCCAGGCTTCTTCTCTTGCTGAGCGTATGGCAAGTGAGCGGCCTGTGCTTACATACCTTACCTCTGAGTCTCCTGGTTTTTCCCATGTCCACCCACACCTTACACAGCAGCTCAGAGTAGGTTAAAGGCTTCTGGACTACTTAGGGCTTAACTCCTCAGAGTAATACAGCCGAAGTAGCACACTCTTTAAATATAGAGATGTATCAGGATCTTATTGGAGAAGAGACCAAGTGGCATTCTGTCCTAAAGCCTGTTCCAATGCTGGTAGGCCTGGTCAGTTGGGATCAGTGCAGTAGCCAATGGGCACAGTAATCTGGACATGGTCTAACCAACTAGCTGTTGGGCTTATAGAGCTTGGCAGTCCTAAGAACAAAATAGTCAGAAAGCCCATTAAGATTCTACTTACCTTCTCAAGTGATGCTAGTGGTAAAGAATCCACCTGCCAATGCAGGCGCCATGGTCACAGTAATCTGGACATGGTCTAACCAACTAGCTGTTGGGCTTATAGAGCTTGGCAGTCCTAAGAACAAAATAGTCAGAAAGCCCATTAAGATTCTACTTACCTTCTCAAGTGATGCTAGTGGTAAAGAATCCACCTGCCAATGCAGGCGCCATGGGAGATGCAGGTTCAGTCCCTGGGTTGGGAAGATCCCCTGGAGGAGGGCATGGCAACCCACTCCAGTATTCTTGCATGGAGAATCCTACGGACAGAGGGGCCTGCGGGCTACAGTCCAGGGGTCACTCAGAGTCAGACATGACTGAAGCAACTTAACACACTTGACTTATTTTATCATGGAAACCCCTGGAGTAAGGAGTGAGGTTAGCGGCTGATCTAATTGAAATGAACATACCAAAAATCTCTGTCCCCTACATGAGGGATTCTTACCCTACATGCGTAGGGGACTACACCATAGAATATTATGGGTTCCCTGAAGTCTATGAAAGTGAAAGTCACTCAGTTGAGTCTGATTCTTTGCGACCCCATAAACTAATAGAGTCCATGGAATTCTTCAGGTCAGAATACTGGAGTGGGTAGCAGTTCCCTTCTCCAGGGGATCTTCCCAACCCAAGGACTGAACCCAGGTCTCCCTCATTTTGGACAGACCAGCTGAGCTAGCTACCAAGGAAGCCCTCCCTGAAGTCTGTGAAGAGGCATAAAGATAGACCCACTCAACCTTGGTCTCAGAGACCAAGAAAACACAAAGTTTCCCTGAAAACATCAGAGGAAAAAAATATAGGCAGGAGAAAATGCACAGGCCTGAGATGCAGGCTTAGATACTTACATACCAACACACATACTTGTCCTGGGAAGAAGCCAGAAGGAACCCATGTCCTGGGAGATGTGAACTCAGATCATACAAAGAGGAAAGCCATGGACAAGCTACTTTGGAGAGGCCTGTACTGGGAGAGATGGCTTCCTAGAGAGTCAAAAGCCAGGAGGAAAGGGAAAGAAATCCCTGGGGGATTGAGGGGTGGGGGGCAGGAGTGCAGGCAGAAAAGTGAGAAAGGAGCCGGATACACCCTTCCTCATGTAGGAAGAGACGGGCAGCCATCAAGGAAGAGAAATGAACACTGAGGCCTCATGATAAAGACTCAAATACAGACGAACGCAGAAAAACTCAAGAGACACAGACTGGCCAAGAGATGAGCATCTGAAGAGCACCGAAGCGGGGGGTGAGGTCAGGGGCCAGCTCAGGTAAAGACCTGGAGAAGCACCCGGGAGAAGAAACACCGGGCAGCTCTGAGACACCTAGCCGGCCCGGGGGAGGCCCCGCGGTCCGCTCGCCGCTCCCACGCCCTCGGGCCGGCCCGCGGGCCCAGAGCTCCCCGCCCGGGCCCGGGCTCCCGTCCCGGCCGGGCCGGCACTTCCCAGCTCTGACGCGGGCGCTGCCTTCACACCAATGAGGCCGCGGCGCGGCCCGGCCCCGGCCCTCCCCCAGGAAGGTGTGTCCCTGGTTTCCTCACCTGAAACTTCCGAGGAGAGCCAGATCCCTCCCTCCCGGCCGGGCGGGGCGGCCGGGCCTGCGCTGGGGACGGCCGCCGGCGAGCGGCCCGAGGGGACGCGGGGGGCGCCCGGACAGCATGTGACACTGACCCAGGTGGGTGCCCGGGGCCCGGCCCCGCGCGGGCGGCCGGGGCGCCCCGGCGGAGGGCAAGGGAGGGGGCGGGAGCCCGGGAATCGAGGCCTTCCCCTCGGGAGCAGCCCCCGCGGGCTCCCGGGGCGCGGGCTCCAGAAAGCGGGGGGGGGCGCGCCGGGCAGGTGGGCGGAGGTGGGGTGCGGGCCCGAGCACCTGGCCTGGGAGAGGGGAGGGAAGCGGGAGGAAGGGCTCCTGCCTGGAAAACTTTGCTTCCGGCCTGGTCCCCGCCTCGGAAATGGGCACCCTGCCCCTAAGATGTTCCGCGGGCCGGTGATGAGGGCTCTTTCTTCCCAGTCCAGGCCCTGGGGAAGCCCGCTCCTGTAATGAGGTGTAGCCGAGATTCCCTTTGTGGACGGACGCCCTCCCTGGAGGTGTTTTGCTGTCTCCTTTTTCCTGCTCGGGCCGGGCCTCCCTTCGCTTATCTGCCTGTGGACTCGCCTACTGTGTGTGTCTAAGCTATTCGCTGGGAGCCGAGGAGGTGCCTCAACCTGTAAACAAGGGCTCGCGCCCTGCCCCCCTCCCGTTTCCCCACACCCGGGGAGGGCTCCCAAAACTTCTTGCGGATCCCAGCATTGCCTTCGGAACCCGGCGAGGTAGGAAGGGAGCTGTGCAGAGCTGGGGTCGGGGCGGGGGTGTTAGAACACCCTTCTGAGCCCCGATTCGGAGCATCCCCCCCAGCTCCGTTCCGCAAATCTCAGATCTAAGCCCCTGCTCGCCTCCCTGCATCTGGGGTTCCCAAGCCAGATTTGCCCTCCTGTCTACCTAGACGTGAACTCTGGCCAGGACTCTTGTCAGACTGAGGGGAAGGGTGCGTCCGACAGCCGGGGAGGGAGGCTGGCCTTTCTCTTTTGCCCCCTCTGTTCCGCTCCTGCTGGCCATCGTGCATCCTCTGTCGACTCCAGAATTCCCAGCCCCCGACTAAAGAGCTCCTGACGTGGCCTCTTGTTCAGACTTCCTGCTTTAGCTCCCTACCCTCCCACCCCCACCCACCTCTGGCCCTGGCAAAATGGGGATCGTCTATTCGCCAGTCTGTGGGCCTGAAATTGGAACCATGTCCATGGTGGCGGTTCTTGGGGAGTTGGGAAGGGGAAAGGATGTGGGGCGTCAATCAAATGAGATGTCCCACAGGAGGAATGTAGGTCATTGTCCTGGTGGGGCAGAAAGAGACGGCAGGAGGTGGGAGGAGGAATCTCTTATCAGAAGGATACAGTGGTTCTTAGTCAAGAGTCTTTATCATTTCGGGGTTCTTAGAGTGTATGGCTGTCCACAGTGTGGTCTGTCTGGGGTTGTCTGCGGCCTCATTAAGCACAGTGTTTGTGGGATAGACAAGGACTATGTCATTCGTGGTGTCTGGAGCGGTCAGTCACACTGTGGTGTGGACAAGGACGGGATCGGGGTTACTCAAGTGGTGTAGACCCAAGCAGATGATTTACAGCATCTGGTGCAGACAGGGGTGAGTCACTCACCATGTCTGTGGAGTGCACTGGAGCTGGTCACGTACAATGTCAACAAGGTGACCATCAGGGTCTAGGTTAAGACAAAACAGGTCACTCACGCTTCTGTGTGGACGGCACCAGGGCCACCGGTGGGTTTGTGGGCTCCGTGTTAGCATTGCCACTAATGATGGTCTGTGTAAGCCCATTGGGGCTACAAAGCACTGAATGATGTGGTGTTTTCAGACATTAGGGAATAGATAGAGGTGTTTATTACAGCTTTCACTTGGATGGTGGGGCTTTCCTCAAATATGTAGTATGCAGATCTTAGCAGTTAGTGATCCAGAAAGCTACTCTTATTTTGATGTAGCATTGACGGCAGTAAGTCAAACGGTGAATAAAGGCATCCATCTCTGGGTCTTATTTTTGAAAGCAAAATGAGACTGTGTCTTTTGATTTGGTGGGTATTTTCCTAGAATAGAATATAGATGACACAGTGTAAATGCAGAAGTACTGTAGTCGCGAGAGTACTTCAGTGATTTGTGGTGTAAGTCAGAATATTTGAAACTCACACTGCTGCAAAACCCTCTTCAGAAGTGCGCTTTGCACTTGGCATTGGACTGAAGAAGCAGTAGTGTGATGAGGGGTGCAGGTGGGGAGGAGGGCTATCTTTGAAATACAAATTCACATCTGGTGAGTTGAAATAGACCAGAGCTAAGGTATTGGGGGCTTTATGGGGGGAGGTTGAGTTCTGTCACACACTGTCATTGGGGTGACTTGCAGTTTTGTCCTGAAAGAAGTCACATGTGAACAGGGGCAGCAGATGCAAAGATGACCCTGGCCTGGTGGAAGACCAGGTCACCCGTGCCATGCCCTGTCTTTGCCTGTACTCGGATAAAAATGATCATTCACCCTCAGTGCAGAAAGCGATGAGGCGGTGGCACTAAGATAATGGGAAGTGCAAAAAAATCTCTCTCGATGCCTTTATGTGAGCAAAACCACGTTTTACAGATCTCCTTTAGCTCTGTCACATTCTTGGTTTGTAATGCCTGATTCCCATAGGATTATAGCACAGGACGAAGAATAGGCATATGAGGGCTGAGCCGGTGACCACCGGTAATGCCAAAGGGGTAAAGGTGGTGTTAAGAATAGTGTCAGACATGCACTGTGTGACTAGGGTGGAACGGAAGATGTTCATGCATCACTTACTGTCCGTAGATAACAAGCTGAATGTGGCAGAAATACGCTTATGTATTCAGAGGCTGCTTGTTTGAGAACATGCCAGTGTCTGGGCCTGTTGCTATTGTTTAGCATAAAGACTCTTTTGCAGCACCGTGGACTGTAGCTCTCCAGGCTCCTCTCTCCATGGATTTCCCAGGCAAGAATACTGCAATGGCTTGTCCAGGCAATCTTCCCCACCCAGGGATCAAACCCACATCTCCTGCATTGGCAGGCAGATTCTTTACCCCAGAACCACCAGGGAATCCTGTGTATGGGTATAGGACCAGGACAGTACACATGTCAGGGAGGCGAGACTACAGATTTAATCACAGGGTCTCCTTAGGCAGGTAGGAGCCAAGTTTCAGAAAGTCTTTACGGTGTTTACAGTGAGCAAGGATATTATTTAACATGTGGTTGGGAGAAGAGGGTCACGTCACTGCAGGATCATCTATAGTGATTATACTATTCTGTACTTAGGCTGAGTGTCGGGGGCAAATCACACACTGTGTCAATTAACTGGAAAAGGACATAAAAGCCCGTGTACACAGTATGCGTGTGTTAGATATGGCCCCTTAGCCCATAGAGATGGTATCTGCGTGAAGGACCAGGAGCTTGTCACATGCGACAGCTGCAGGGTGGCTAGGGACATGCTCGCTTGGTTATGTCAGGCTGTCCCCAGAGAATCTGCAAGAGTGGTTTAGTGTTTGTGTGTGTGTGTGCGTGCATGTGTGTGCTTATGTGAGTGTCTATGCACATGCAATGTCTCAGCAAGACAGCCGGCATTGGGAGTGGTGGGTTTCCTCTCTAAGCTTAGACCAGACAGGGAAGGGTGAGTCCAGGTGGAGCTGTGAGTTCTATAGGACCCCAGGGTCTCCTCTAGACTAGTGACCGGCCAGCTTTCTTACAGCTGGACTTCCAGTTGCTCATGGCAGACTGAAATCAGGAGACCATGTTTTGACTTCACCTGTACTCAGGACACTTGAAGATTAGCTGACTTTCAGTTTCCTTATCTGTAGATTTGGGAAATTTTTCTGTGTGTCTCCAAAAGTCCATCCTGCTCATAAATCCAATATTTGTCTCTTACACTTTCTTTCTCCCAAAATACATACAATTCTTGACATGTCTGCTACCATCAGTGTTACCAATCCTTTTTTTCCCTTCATTTTTTATGTTGCCTTCTTTAATCTTTATTAGGACTCTTTGCAAATGCTATCTATTCTCCCCTTTCTGAAAATAAGAGAAAAAAAAAAAATGTTCAACTACATGATTTCTACAATTATGTTAAAATTAGTAAGATACGAAAAAGGCAGAATTAAAAGCTGGACAACATTCTTGTAAGTCTATGTTCTTCCTTCATCCATGTAATAAATCTTTGTTGAGGGCCAGCTAAGCTGCAGGAAGAAGGAACTGAACAGTTAACATGGCAGCATCTGTGTTTTCATGAAGCTCATGATCTGGCCCAGAAAATAGACACTACATGCAGAACTCCAAGTGTGAAAGTAGTAGTCAAGTGCCCTTTGGGGAGGAGAAGAGGACTCCAGGTCTCAGATCCACACCTGTGAAGGCCTACAGGTGACAGGAAGGGGAGCTGAAGGCTCTGGAAGCCAGTGGGATGGGGCAGGTGGCGACTGACGAGGACGCTGCTGGAGGGAAGACAGAGGCCAGGTTGTGGAGGGCATGCTACCCACGTATATTTGGGTTTCACCCCAATAGTTAGAGACTACTGAAGAAATTTAACCAGAAGTGGGGCCTTTGATCACTCAGGCACTAAGGAGAGAATGCCTCAGAAAGAGGGCAAGAGAAGCTGTGTGGAGGCCAGCGGCCAGCTACATTGACCTGGGTGCGAGAGGGCAGCCGCATGGACTGACTCTAGCAGCGGAGATGGAGAAAAGTGCACAGACTTGAGTGAGATTTAGGAGAAGGGATCCAGAGGAGTTAACTCTCGATTAAATATGGGGAATGTCGGCCAGGAGGGAAACAAGAATTTTATTCTATCATGGAAAAATTTACTGAGTGCTTCGTATGGGCCACTCATTATGTCCTGTTGTTCAGCTGCTAGGTCCTGTCTGACTCTTTGCGACCTCATCATGGACTGCAGCTTGCCAGGCCTCCCTGTCCCTTGCTATCTCCTGGAGTTTGCTCAAGTTCATGTCCACTGAGTTGGTGATGCCATCCAACCATCTCATTCTCTGCTGGCCTTGACTGACGAGGACGCTGCTGGAGGGAAGACAGAGGCCAGGTTGTGGAGGGCATGCTACCCACGTATATTTGGGTTTCACCCCAATAGTTAGAGACTACTGAAGAAATTTAACCAGAAGTGGGGCCTTTGATCACTCAGGCACTAAGGAGAGAATGCCTCAGAAAGAGGGCAAGAGAAGCTGTGTGGAGGCCAGCGGCCAGCTACATTGACCTGGGTGCGAGAGGGCAGCCGCATGGACTGACTCTAGCAGCGGAGATGGAGAAAAGTGCACAGACTTGAGTGAGATTTAGGAGAAGGGATCCAGAGGAGTTAACTCTCGATTAAATATGGGGAATGTCGGCCAGGAGGGAAACAAGAATTTTATTCTATCATGGAAAAATTTACTGAGTGCTTCGTATGGGCCACTCATTATGTCCTGTTGTTCAGCTGCTAGGTCCTGTCTGACTCTTTGCGACCTCATCATGGACTGCAGCTTGCCAGGCCTCCCTGTCCCTTGCTATCTCCTGGAGTTTGCTCAAGTTCATGTCCACTGAGTTGGTGATGCCATCCAACCATCTCATTCTCTGCTGGCCTGCTCTCCTTTTGCCTTCAGTCTTTCCCAGCATCCGGGTCTTTCCTAGTGAGTCGGCTGTCCTAGGTATAGGCAATGGAGCAAAACAGACGTTGTTCTTGGTCTTCTGAAGCTCATTGTTTGAGATTGATGATAAACTAAAATGCACACATAACTACATAATTATAATGGCATAAGTGCTACAAAGGAGAAATAAAGTGAGCTCAGTACTCTTGCCCGGAAAATCCCATGGATGGAGGAGCCTGGGAGGCTACAGTCCATGGGGTAGCTGAGGGTTGGACATGACTGAGCGACTTCACTTTCACTTTTCATTTTCATGCATTGGAGAAGGAAGTGGCAGCCCATTCCAGTGTTCTTGCCTGGAGAATGCCGTCTATGGGGTTGCACAGAGTTGGACACGACTGAAGTGGCTTAGCAGCAGCAGCAGCAACTAGATGATAAGTGCTACAAAGAGGAGCAAAGTAACCCAGTTAGAGGGTTCAGTCCATCAGTCAGTTCAGCCACTCAGTTGTGTCTGACTCATTGTGACCCCATGGACTGCAGCACACCAGGCTTCCCTGTCCATCACCAAACCCGAAGCTTACTCAAACTCATGTTCATTGAGTCGTTGATGCCATCCAACTATCTCATCCTCTGTCGTCCCCTTCTTCCGCCTTCAGTCTTTCCCAGCATCAGGGTCTTTTCCAATGAGTCAGTTCTAATGAGTCAGTTAGAGGTTGGGGAAAACTTAAGAGGAAAAAATGTAGTCTCACAAATAACAGAAAAGGGTATGTGTAATGTCAAATTGGTGTCCACTGCAGTGTCAAATGCTGGCAAGAACTACTGAAAATAAGCATCCACAGAGTCTTGTTTAGAGTTAGCAAGTTGAAGGTTGTAGGGGAGGTGAGCAAAGTGGTGCTGTTAAAGTTTGGTTGGAGGTAGGGGAGATGCAAGGATATGAGGAGAGTAGGTATGAACTCCAAGTACATCCTGGAAAGAGAAGAAAGACACAAACATGCTTAAAGGCTGGTGAGATGGTTTTAACAGAAGGTGAAGGTGCTAGAGAATGAGCTAGCCACTGCATCAGGTCCTGAGAAGGCAGCTATGGAAGACGGCACTCAGAGATGAGGGTGCTCTGGCAGAAGATGGCACTTGGAGATGAGGGTGCTCTGGCAGAAGATGGCACTTGGAGATGAGGGTGCTCTGGCTTGGTCAGAGGGGGGAGATGGACAGAGTGAAGTGTGGGCTGCTCTGAACTGCAAGAAATGGAAGCAGTTCCTCTCCATTGGTTTGTAAGCTCTTTGCAAAGTAGCAAAGAGAGGTGGGAAGATCAAAATATGACCAGTGATGAGCTAAGTTCATACTAGAGAGAAGGGGAGAGTAAGATGGTGAGGGGTCCCCAGTTTGATGGACCTCACTGAAGTGGGTACCCTTTGTATCTACTCTCGTTCTCGTCTAATCTCATCTGGTTCTCATCGAAGTCTAGTTATCATTCCACTTTACTAAAGCTGTTCTATAATTGAAACACAATTTTTTGTTGTGGTTGTTAATTAGTCACAGGCTTTGCTAGACACTCTGGAAAATAAGGTGAGTGAAATTCAGACCCTCTATAAAGGAGATTGGGCTTCCCTGGTGGCTCAGAGGTTAAAGCGTCTGCCTGGAATGTGAGAGACCTGGGTTCAATCCCTGGGTCGGGAAGATCCCCTGGAGAAGGAAATAGCAACCTACTCCAGTTCTCTTGCCTGGAGAATCCCATGGAGGGAGAAGCCTGGTAGGCTACAATCCATGGGGTCTCAGAGTCGGAGGTGACTGAGCGACTTCACTTTCACTTTCATAAAGGAGATTATACGGTGCTGTGGTATCTCAGACACCGGCCATAATGGCCAGACCTGTTTTAATGCCATCAGCAGTTTAGAAGGAGGATTCCCCTCCAGACACTGCTCCTCTGGGCTGTAAGATCTAGGGCGTGTCACTCACAGTGTTTGGGAGTTATATGGGCCTGAGTCACTCTTGGTGTCCAGAGAGTCGACGGGGAGACACACCATGACATCATACCATCTAGAGCTTAATGACCACTGGGGAATGCTGGGAGCTCTCTGACAGTGGTCTGGTGCCCTAACGTAATTGTTTTCATCTGTCTCCGTCACAAGACTGCAGGCTCCATGAGGACATGGTCTTTGTTTGCCTCGTTTGCTACTGAATGCCCCACCCTTGAAAGGGTGACTTGGCAAATATCTATTAAATGAACAAATCAGTGATAAATTTTATAGATGCCACGGCTTACTTTGTGAAGGACTTTTTGTTTCAAAGAATGACTGCAAATGGAGCCAAAGAAATGCCCCATGCTTCTTCTTTATGGTCTGTCCCTCTGGATGCATAACAAAGTGGACGCGGGGGTGGAAACTTGGTCTCTTATTCTTTAGGATTCAGCGCTGATGGAGGCGGAGGAGCCCCAGCACGGAGCCTCGACTCCCATCCCTGCCGGAGCAGAATTCCCTGTTATCCAGGCAGCTCCCACGAGGAGCAGCCAGACCCCTGCCTTGGAGCCTGCATCCGAAGAGGGCGCGGACCCATGGTGTCAGTGGGCTGAGGGCTGCACACTCTTGGAGACCCAGCAGAGACACGTGAGGGATGCGAATGACCGTGCAGCTGAGAGCATGACCTCTCTCCGCAAGGAAGCCTCTCCAGAGGTGGAGACTGACCAAGAAACCCTGACGGCCGAGGCCTCTGACGATACCCCCTCATGCTGGGAGGCTGGGCCCTGGAGCCTGGCAGACAGACGGGCAAGGACGCCAGCTTCCCTGGAGCTTCTGGCCTGCCCTGACCAGGGTGACTGTCCAGACACGGCCTCGGTATCCAGGGACTTGGGCAGCAGCGTGGAAGTGGACTTTAAACCAGAACTCACGTCTTTGATATTGGAAACGGGACAAGCAGAAGGGAAGGAGGAAACATCCTCTGACACCTATGCCCGGACCAGATGCGGGCCTTCCTGTGATGACAAGCACCCGGCTGAGACCAGCCGGCCCCTGGAGGACTCGGAGTGTGGACCTGCCGGGCAGGAAAGTCCAGGCCTCGTGTGTCTCCAGGGAACGGAGGGGCTGGAGGAAGGGGGACCTCAAGGAGAGGCTGCTGGCTCTGCTGGGCTTTCTGGGGCTCTGGAGCAAATGGGAGAGCAGGTTAAAGGTGCAGAGGAAGAAGGGAGAGAGAAACAGCAGCAGATGCAAAATGACATGGTGCTCGCAGGTCAAGGAGAAAGAGAGGGGTGGTGCCGTGGGGAAGAGTTGGGGGATCTGAGCTATGGGGAGTGGAACTGGAGGACTTGGAGCCATGGGGATCCAGAAAAAGGGGAGCAGAAGGGGAGGGAGTTAACAGGGCCAGAGGAGAATGAGGCGGGTGCTCAGAATGGGGAGAATCAAAGCTCAGCAGGTAAGTCAGAGAAAGGAAGTGGAAAGCGGGAAGATCCGCGTGCACAGCAGGGAGCCGAGGCAGCAGAGGGGCAGGAAGAGGAAGTGGGGTCACCGGAGGAGGGGCCGGGGGGCGGGGAGGCGGGCACCCCCGGGGGAGGAGGAGAGGAGAGCTGCACAGGACGGGGAGAGCCTGAGGGTCCCGCTGCGCTGGCTCTGGTCGCCCCTGAGGCCTCTCCTCCCTGTGGCCTGTCTCTAGAGGCCTCTTCTCCCCCAGCCAGGATCCTGGGGACTCAGACAGAGCCTGGAGCCGAGGTTCCATCCCCCGCAGCTCCGAGTCCTGCCCCAGAACCCACAGGATGCTCCCACCAGCCCTTTTCTTTACCCGGTTCCTGTCCTGCCAAGGAGTCCCCAGACCCAGAAACTGCTCATCGCCACCAGCAAGCGGGCTCTGAGCTGGGGCAGGAGACCGCATGTGGCGGGGGGTCGGAGGCAGTCTCTGCCTACAGTCTCTCCGCGACCCCTCCAAGGAGCCCAGAGGCAGCTCCACTCAGTCCTCCTGAAGGGCCCCCTGGCACGGCTGCCACACCACTGGCCTGTCCCCTGGCTGCCTCTCCCAGGACAGAGCCTCCTGTCCTTTCCAGTTCTCCAGAAACCTCCAGAGCCTCTCGCCTGAGTGACAGTCCATCTCCCCGTGGGGCTCCTAAGACCCCCCCAGCAGCCCGCTACGGCTTCCCCTTGGCGGGCTGGGCCAGCCCCCCGGGGTCCCTGGGCAGTCCCACTGGAGCGGTCCAGCCCATGAGGAGCAACTCCTTCCCCGGGTCTCACGGGACAGAGCCAGCCCAGCACCTGGCAGGCATATCCCTGTCCTCCTCCCACTCAGAGTTGCCCCAGAGACCTCCCAAACCCGTCATCTATGGCTCTGTGCTCCCAAGAAGGGGCAGGAGAACCAGAAGGGACTGTGCCATCATTCCGGAAGCCTCGAGTTCACCACCCGCTCCGGGGCAGGACTTTGGAGATCCGGCTTCAAATCCAGCCACGGCCGGCAGCCCCCACGACAGTCAGCTGTGGGGCCCCACGAAGCACTGGGCCTTTGCCCCCGGGTCTCCTGCCTGCAGCTCCTCCCCAGCCCCTCTCGCCCCCATAGACCTGACGATCGATGAACCTCCGCCCCTGCCTCCCCCGGAGAGGAGGCACGTCCAGCCCTCCACGGTGGAGCGAGACGGCCATCCCCCTGCGATGGTCCCCATGCTGAAGCGGTACAGCCATCCTCCACCACTCACCCTGGGTCCGGGGCTCCACGGCCCCCCCAGGGCCCCCCCAGCCCACATTCCCGACCCCTTGGTGGCAAGGGAGCACCGACCGCTGCCCTCCACGCCAGATGTGCCACCCCACACTCAGCACTCTGTCTCTCCCAGGCAGAGATACAACAAGCCGTTGCCCCCCACGCCCCCCACCCCCCAT
>SJYX01021250.1:209692-236331 GCA_006410675.1 Oreotragus oreotragus | reverse complement strand
TCAAGGATCTACAAGCCTCTCCCTCCTGTCCCTATCCTGGATCCTCCTACTGAACCACCCCCTCTGCCCCCAAAGTCCAAGGGGAGGGGCAGGAGCTCGCAGGGAGGACTCGTGAACTCAGGGGATCAAGGCAGGCCGAGGCCTGATTGTCAAGAGTGGACCATCTCCACCCCACCTTCTGCAGGACGGGTCTCCTGGCCTCCAGCCACAGGCCGGTCAACCCACCCTTTGGCTTCCATCGGCAGGTGTAAGAGTGACGCGCCCCCGGGCCTGGATTTCAATAACATGACAACCCTTCTACACCCATCTCCCCCAACCACCCCATGGACTCCAGAGGTCCAGCCACCCACCTCTGAACCTGGGCTCTCAGAAGAGTCTGAAGCCCCTGCCAGAGGGTCTTGGAGAAGAACAGCCCCCCAGGAAGGAAGCAATGGCCTGAGGAAGTCAGAGGTAGGCCCAGCAAGGCAGCCGGAGAAATCGGGCCACATCCTCCTGGAGAAGGCATCGAGCTGGCCCCATCGACGGGACCTGAGAAGGCCAACGGAGGACGGCAGTGAGGCGGTGGCGGTCCCCGGTGAGGGGTCGAGTAAGCACAAGGACTGGCACCGGCAGGGCCTGCGAAGGCCCTCCATTCTCCCCGAGAGCCCTGTAGGTGAGTGTGGAGCCTGGACCACAGTGACTGCCTCAGAGCAGACTGTCCAGCTCTCCCCTCCTCATCTGTCTTCCATCCTCCAGGCTCCTGCTGGTGCCCCTGCCGGCTTCCCTCACCCACGTACCCAGCCCCAAGCAGAGGAGGGTCCTCTAGAATGTCTCTGAGCTCGTGGCGAGGCTCTTTCTTCTCCCCTTCCACCTCTCTTGCTCTACTGTGGTGTGTACTTTTATAGTGCATCTCTGTTTACCGACGTTGTTCTGGAACCTTCCCCCCCCCACCCCCCACCGCCACTGCATGCTTTCCAGTTACAAACACTTGCTCGATGCCCTTCCACTAGCAGAGAAGGCATCTTCTACTTGTCCGGTTCACATTCTGCCGCAGTGGATGGGAACAGATCTGGTACCAGTGTCCTCAAATGCTTTTGACTTGGGCTCTTCTCTTTCTCACAGATGCCCAGTTGAACTTTTAACCCACCGCACCCCCCGCCTACATCTCCCACTCTAGGTCTTAGGTTCCTTGGCTCTGTCTGAACACCCCCTCGAAATCTCAGTTACTTTACCCGTTTTCCATTTTCAGACACAAGAGGTCCCGCCATGGAAGGATCCCCTGGCCTGTTGGACGCCATTGTTTTCCGGTGAGTCACCCTCTCTCCCAGTGGGCACAGTTTTCTCTCTTTCCTAGGATACTGAGATTTTTATTAGCTGACAAAGGTGCTGAGACCATGTCTTTTCCAGGGGTAGGGAGGGGAAGGGACTGACACCAGGATTCCAGGGTAGAGAGATCTTTTGTCTACCTGGTTCTTGCAGCTGAATCCCAGTCTCCCATCCATCTAGACCCTTTGGCCGTGAACTAACCCCTGACATCCATAAGAGCGTCAAACTATGCAAAAGTGCGTCAGGCTACAGCTTGCCTCTCCAGCGGCTTTGGCCCTGATATTCTAGCACGTTTCCCAGTGGTCAGAGATTATCGTATTTATAGTCACTTGGGGCTTCTCCATGTCTGATGGCCAGCAAACACCATGGAGCCCTTCTTTATCCCACAGGGAGAAAAAGCCAAAGGAGGTGATAGGAAACTTTTCAAGACGGTGCTCCAAGCTCATCAACTCCTGTGAGTACCTTGAAACAGGCCTGTGGACCCGTGTGAGTGTTCTGCCTAAGCTGGAGAGGGGTTCGTTGTCATCAGCGGTGGGACTTGGCCGTCTGTAGGGAGAAATGCCAGGAGAGGCATGGGGCTTGGTGACCTATTTTGGAGCCTCAACTCCACATCTCCCTAATTCCCTCCCTCTCCTGCACCTCTTCACCCCTGTAGCCCAGCTGCTTTATCAGGAGTACAGTGATGTGTTTCTGAACAAGGAGATTCAGAGCCAGCAGCGGCTGGACAGCCTGACGGAGGCACCGGGGCCCATCTCGCCCCGGCAGCCCCGAAAGGCCCTGGTCTCCTCGGAGTCCTACCTGCATCGCCTCTCCATGGCTTCCAGCGGCTCGCTGTGGCAGGAGATCCCCGTGGTGCGCAATAGCACCGTGCTGCTCTCCATGACCCACGAAGACCAGAAGCTCCAGGAGGTACCACCAGGCGGGGTGGGGCAGGGGCTGCGGAAGGGAAAGCGGGGTCTCCTCTGTTCACGCCCGTGTCTCCTACTCAGTACCCCCACCCCCACCCCCACCATGAGCGGGCTGCCCCTACCACACTCACCANGTCTGGTATTCCCATCTCTTTCAGAATTTTCCACAGTTTATTGTGATCCACACAGTCAAAGGCTTTGGCATAGTCAATAAAGCAGAAATGTGTATGTATGTATGTATGTATTTTGCATGTGTATATATATGTGTGTGTACTGTCTCTTATACACATCTAGATGTGTATAAGAGACAGCTACCACACTCACCACCATGACACCAAGTCACCCCCAGCCTGCTGGGTTCAAGTTACTCTCTGAACATCACCACTCTCCGTCCTATCTACCTCCTCCTCGCTCCATCAACCATTTACTGCTCCGTGCTATTGGTCTGAGCTCATACAAAGTGACCGTGCCCCTGAATTTGATGGAAGGAGTATACACTCAATCTCGTTAGTCTAGCTTCAGGCTAGACTTAAATTTCCCTCTTCAACCAAAGGTTCAGCCTACACTGAAGTTTTCCTCTTCAACCAAGACGCATGCAGGGGCTTTTTGGTGTTCCCTTGGTGAGTGGCCCTTGCAGCTGTTCTGTGGTTCACGGGTCTCACAGAGGCTTTTGAATGACCATCAGGCTCTGCTTGGTCCTTCCTTCCAATAGCAAGACTACAGTAAAAGCTATTGGTCTCATGTTAAGTTACTATCATTAATATATTTTACATGGAGCACTTATCTTAAAAATCAGTCTAAAATATGGGTTAAACCTTTCTTCCTGGAGAGAGGCTATGGCACATTGGAAAGGCATTATGAAACAATGTTTCAGCATTTAGGTTCTGGCTTGAGTGACCTGGACCCACTTTAATATTTGCTAGCTATTTAACTTGGGCCAAATTATTGAGCTGGCCAAAAAGTTCATTCAGGATTTTCCATATGATGTTATGGAAAAATCCAAATAAACTTTTTGGTTAGCCCAATACTTGATCTTTCCAAGCTTCTGTTTCATTTGTAAAACTTGGTTGCAAAGAATTCCTGGGAGAATCAGAAAAAGATATATTCTATTTACAGTATTTATAGCAGTACAATTTATAATGGCCAAGACGTGGAAGCAACCTATATGTCCATTAACAAATGAAGGACTAAAGATGTGGTGTGTATACAAACAGACTCACAGACACAGAAAACAAATTCATAGTTACCAAGAAAGCGTATGAATTAGGAGCTTGGGTTTGGTAGATGCACACTACTATATATAAAATTATAAACAACAAGGACTAACTGTCTATCGGGGACTATATTCAACATTTTGTAATGACCTATAATGGAAAAGAATCTATAAAAGAATATATAGGTGTGAATGCGTATGTATGTATCAGTCAGTTCAGTTCAGTCGCGTCCAGCTCTTTGCAACCCCCCAGCACGCCAGGCCTCCCTGTCCCTTACCAACTCCTGGAGTTCACTCAAACTCACATCCATTGAGTCGGTGATGCCATCCAGCCATCTCATCCTCTGTCGTCCCCTTCTCCTCCTGCCCCCAATCCCTCCCAGCATCAGGGTCTTTTCAAATGAGTCAGCTCTTCTCATCAGGTGGCCAAAGTACTGGAGTTTCAGCTTCAACATCAGTCCTTCCAATGAACACCCAGGACTGATCTCCTTTAGGATGGAATGGATTGATCTCCTTGCAGTCCAAGGGACTCTCAAGAGTCTTCTCCAACACCACAGTTCAAAAGCATCAATTCTTCGTCACTCATCTTTCTTTATAGTCTAATTCTCACATGCATATATGACCACTGGAAAAACCATAGCCTTGACTAGACGAACCTTTGTTGGCAAAGTAATGTCTCTGCTTTATAATATGCTGTCTAGGTTGGTCATAACTTTCCTTCCAAGGAATAAGCGTCTTTTAATTTCGTGGCTGTAGTCACCATCTGCAGTGATTTTGGAGACCAGAAAAATAAAGTAAGCTGTTGTTTCCACTGTTTTCCCATCTATTTGCCATGAAGTGATGGGACCCGATGCCATGATCTTAGTTTTCTGAATGTTGAGCTTTAAGCCAACTATTTCACTCTCCTGTTTCACTTTCATCTAGAGGCTCTTTAGTTTTTCTTCACTGTCTGCCATAAGGGTGATATCATCTGCATATCTGAGGTTATTGATATTTCTCCTGGCAATCTTGAGTCTAGCTGTGCTTCTTCCAGCCCAGCGTTTCTCATGATGTACTTTGCATATAAGTTAAATAAGCAGGGTGACAATGTACAGCCTTGACATACTCCCTTTCCTATTTGGAACCAGTCTGTTGTTTCATGTCCAGTTCTAACTGTTGCTTCCTGACCTGCATACAGGTTTTTCAAGAGGCAGGTCAGGTGGTCTGGTATTCCCATCTCTTTCAGAATTTTCCACAGTTTATTGTGATCCACACAGTCAAAGGCTTTGGCATAGTCAATAAAGCAGAAATGTGTATGTATGTATGTATGTATTTTGCATGTGTATATATATGTGTGTGTAACTGAATTCTGTACTCTGCTGTACACTTGAAACATTGTAAGTCAACTATACTTCAATTGAAAAATAATTTTTAAAAAGTTCCTAGTGCATAGTAATCAGTCAAAAAAGTCCCTTTTTTTATAGAAGTATAAATGATTTACAGTATTATATTAAAGGTTCAGTATTTTTATAGGTTGTTTTTTATTTAAAATTATTAGAAAATAATGGCTATATTTCCTTGTGCTGTGCAATATATCCTGTTGCTTATTTAGTTTATACATAATAGTGTTTACCTCTTAATCTCAAACCCTTATCTTGCCCTTCTCCTCTTCCTTATCCCCACTGGTGATCCTAGTTGTTCTCATATATGTGAGTCTGTTTCTCTTTTATTATATACATTTGTTTGTTTTATTTTTAGGGTCCACATACAGTAGTCTATAGAACATAGACAGTTTGTTTTTCGCTTTCTAATTTATTCCACTAAGCGTAATACTCTAGGTCCATCCGTGTAGTTGGAAATGGCATGATTTCATTATTTTTATGGCCACGTGATATTCCATTGTGTGTGTGTGTGTGTGTGTATAACTACATCTTCTACATCCACTCATCTGTTGATAGACACTTAGGTTGCTTCGATATCTTGGCTTTTGCAAATAGAGCTGGTACGAACACTGGGGTACGTTAATCTTTTTGAATTAGCGTTTTCATTTTCTTTGATATATACCCAGGAGTGGAATTCCCGAATCATGTGTAAGTTCTGTTTTTAGTTTTTTGAGATACTACCATAATGTTTCCCATAGTGACTGCCCCTATTTACAATCTCACCAACACTGTGCTAGGATCCTCTTTTCTTCAAATCTTTGCCAATAATTGTTATTTGTAGACCTTTAGATGATGGCCATTTGACAGGTGTGAGGTAATTTCTTACAATTTTGATTGCCATTTCTCTGATGATTAGCAGTGTTAAGCATTTCTTCATGTGCCTGTTGGCTATTTGGAGAAATGTCTATTCAGGTCATCCATCTATTTTTTAATCAGGTTGTTTGCTTTTTTGGTATTGAGTTTTATGAGCTGTTTATATACTTTGGATGTTAAGCCAATATCAATCACATAATTTGCAATAGGTTGTCTTTTTGTTTGTCAGTGGTTTCCTTTGCTATGCAAAAGCTTTTAGGTTTAATTAGGCCTCGTTTGTTTATCTTTGCTTTTATTTATTTTGCCTTAGGTGATGGATCCAAAAACATATTGCTACAATTTATGTCCAAAAGTGTTCTGCCTGTGTTTTTAAGGCATTTTATGGTTTCTGCTCTTACATTTAGGTCTTTAATTCATTTTGAGTTGGTATATAATGTAATCTCTTTCAAGAGACCCATGACATTTTTCACAGAACTAGAACAAATAACCCTAAAATTTATGTGGAACCACAAAAGACCCCAAATTGCAAAGGAATTTTGAGGAAAAAAGAATAAGCTAGAGGTATCATGCTCCTTGATTTCAGACTATACTACAAAGTTTCAGTAATCAGTATTATACTGGCACTAAAACAGATACGCAGATCAGTGTAGCAGAGTAGAGAGCCCAGAAACGAAGGCATCCACTTATGGCCTAGTTGTTGTTGTTCAGTTGCTCAGTTGCTCTTTGTGACCCCATGGACTGCAGCACACCAGGCTTCCCTGTCCTTTACTATCTCCCTGAGTTTGCTCAAACTCATGTCCATTGAGTCAGTGACGCCATCCAACCATCTCATCCTGTTTTCCCCTTCTCCTCCTGCCCTCAGTCTTTCCCAGCATCAGGGTCTTTTCCAATGAGTCGGCTCTTTGCATCAGGTAGCCAAAGTATTGGATCTTCAGCTTCAGCGTCAGTCCTTCCAATGAATATTCAGGACTGTTTCCCTTTAGGATTGACTGGTTTGATCTTCTTGCTGTCTAAGGGACTCTCAAGTGTTCTCCAACACCACAGTTCAAAAGCATCAATTCCTCGGTGCTCAACCTTCTTCATGGTCCAACTCTCACATCCATACATGACTGTTGGAGAAACCATACCTTTGACTAGACGGACCTTTGTCAGCAAAGTGACATCTCTGCTGCTGTCTACCTTTGTCATGCCTCTTCTTCCAAGGAGCAAGCACCTTTTAATTTCATGGCTGTAGTCATCATCTGCAGTGATTTTGGAGCGCAAGAAAATAAAGTCTGTCACTGTTTTCCTTTATTTTATGGTCTATTAATCTATGACAAAGGAGGCAAGTCTATGTAATGGAGTTAAAGACATAAGTGGTGTCTTCATAAGTGGTGCCTTCCTAAGTGGTGCTAGGAAAACTGTGCTGCTCCATGTAAAAGAATGAGGTTAGAACATTTCCTGACACTATATATAAAATATTGACTACTTAGTTTCAAGTCAAACTGACCTGAGTTTGAATCCTGTATTTAGCATTTACTAGCAGTATAACCTTAAGTTATATAACCTGACTAAATCTGTTTCCTCATCTAAAAATCAAGGATGATAATGACTACTTTTCAGAGTTGCTGTGTGTTTTAAATGAAACAACTCTCATATAACTTTGAGCATGGTGTCTGGTACATTGTTATTGTTTAGTTACCAAGTTGTATCCAACTGTTTGCAAGTCCATGGACTGTAGCCTGCCAGGCTCCTCTGTCCATGGGGTTTCCCAGGCAAGAATACTGGAGTGTTCCTTTTCCAGAGGATCGTCCCAACACAGGGATCGAAACCCACATCTCCTGCATTGGCAGGTGGGTTCTTAACCCGTGAGTCACCAGATCAGCCCATCTGGGGCATAGTTTGATACATGTTAGTACCATACTCTTCCCCCTTTTCAGAAGTGGGAAGGAGTAAAATTTTGGCCGTAAGGACTTATAATAACAGTGCTTTTACCAAGCTAAATAGGTAAAAATTTTTAGGTTTTTTGAAGCTCAGACCTGAGCACCTTGTGCTGACCTCAACTTTTAAAGCATGTGGGAGATATTTAGAAAATCATTAGTCTGCCCGTATTTATGGACCAGTGAGTGGGCAGGTGATATGAACTCTATAGCTCTTTCACCAACACCAGAATTCAAGGAAGTCTGCCAGCATTCCTGGGCCAGCACTGGTCTCACGTTTCTGAGAAGAAAAGCCTCTGTGCTTATACACATACATTCCTTTCCTGAATTAGCACTTCTGGGAAAAGGTGCTTTCACTGACTCCATTTCTTTTGACTGTCACTTTTTTTTTTTTTTTTTTTTTTTTGCAAGTCCATGGACTGTAGCCTGCCAGGCTCCTCTGTCCATGGGGTTTCCCAGGCAAGAATACTGGAGTGTTCCTTTTCCAGAGGATCGTCCCAACACAGGGATCGAAACCCACATCTCCTGCATTGGCAGGTGGGTTCTTAACCCGTGAGTCACCAGATCAGCCCATCTGGGGCATAGTTTGATACATGTTAGTACCATACTCTTCCCCCTTTTCAGAAGTGGGAAGGAGTAAAATTTTGGCCGTAAGGACTTATAATAACAGTGCTTTTACCAAGCTAAATAGGTAAAAATTTTTAGGTTTTTTGAAGCTCAGACCTGAGCACCTTGTGCTGACCTCAACTTTTAAAGCATGTGGGAGATATTTAGAAAATCATTAGTCTGCCCGTATTTATGGACCAGTGAGTGGGCAGGTGATATGAACTCTATAGCTCTTTCACCAACACCAGAATTCAAGGAAGTCTGCCAGCATTCCTGGGCCAGCACTGGTCTCACGTTTCTGAGAAGAAAAGCCTCTGTGCTTATACACATACATTCCTTTCCTGAATTAGCACTTCTGGGAAAAGGTGCTTTCACTGACTCCATTTCTTTTGACTGTCATTTTTTTTTTTTTTTTTTTTGTGAGGAGGAGGGTCACTGTATCAACAGAGACAAGAAACCTGAGGTTCAGAGAGGTTAAATGAGCCACCCAAAGTCATATAATGCGTGAATATTTGAGCCAGGATGCAGGTGAAGTGCTGTGTGTGAGTGGCCTCCAGCCATGTCATTGGTTATCCACGTCATCTCCCAGGTGTATGCGTGCCCTTTCTCTTCTCTGTCCATGCATCTGTCTTGAAGCTGCATGCTTGGGTGATGAACTTGACCAGCCCAGCTAGAGAACAGGGCTGTGAGTCATTGTGCCTCCTGCTAGAACTTCCCAACAATTGGGCTGTTTCCATTAAACCACAATTGCACCATCTAAACCTCAAATATCCTGCTTCCTTCCATTGTTCCTCAAACCCCAAATTACCTTTATCACCTTAATCTATTCCTCTTCCAGAGATCTCTATCTAGTTCACCCAGTTGAAGTGTGTTAGTCTCTCAGTCGTGTCCTACTCTTGGCAACCCCGTGGACTGTAGCCCGCCAGGCTCCTCTGTCCATGGGGCTTCCCAGACAAGAATACTGAAGTAGGTAGCCCTTTCCTTCTCCAGGGGATCTTCCTGAGCCAGGGCTCAAACCCAGGTCTCCTACATTGAAGAGAGATTCTTTACCCTCTGAGCCCCCAGGGAAGCGCCAGTTACCAAACTCAAAAACAAGCATTAGCTGTGACTCTTTTTGTTCTTTCAGCCTCTATTTCTAGCAGATAACCAAGCGCTTCCAAATCTCCCTCCTGTATCATTATGAAATTGGCGTATATCTCTCCATCCTCATGAGGCCTTCTTCTCTCCCCTGGAATTACTATCACGGTTTCCTCGTGTGTCTTTCTTGCCCCTTCTGATCCTTTCTCCATGGTGTTCTCAGATATATCTTTATATAAAACAAATTAGACCAAGTTATCCTCCTACATAAAGGCTCTTTTCATTTCCCCATTGTCATGTCTTACCTCGTTTAGACAATCCTCAGACCTCCTCACCGTTTGCCTCTCCAGCGTCCTCTCCTTTGATACCCTTGCTTTCAATGATACTCAGTGTATCTGAGTTTCCTGAAAGCCTCATTTTCTCTTCCACCTGAGAGTCTGCACATGTCTTTTACTCAGCTTCAAATGTTCTGTCTCCTGAGATCAGGTTGGATTCTGGTATTGACTATGAATGCTAATAGGATGTGTCATGGGTACGGCTCTATCCCTAAAATATTACACAGTGGCCAACATGCACCAGGGATTCAATAAATGTTTCTAATTAGTCTCCCTCCTCCCTAACCTCTTAGGCCAAATTTGAGCTGATTGTGTCAGAGGCTTCCTACCTGCGCAGTTTGCATATAGCTGTGGATCACTTCCAACATTCAGAGCAGCTCCGGGCCACCCTTTCCAACCAGGATCACCAATGGCTCTTCTCTCGTTTGCAGGATGTGCGTGACGTCAGCACCATGTGAGCGTCCCCTTCTCTCAGAGACCACTCACTCAGCCTCACGCTCTTAGCCTGTAAACCTCTCTTTGGGTTTTTCCATTTTCAGAGCCCTCTCATTGCTCCCTGCATGATTCCCAGAGACTGTAGGGATAGGGAGAGCGAGGAGAGGAGAGGAGTGCAGGTGGATGGGAACATTAATGGATAAATGAGTAAGAAATGCTTCCTGGATGCAGGTTTTGGATGTCCTGGGGGCGTGCACAGCATTGGAGATGAGGCGCCTGCATGTTCAGTCATGTCCAACTCTTTGCAACCCCATGGACTGTAGCCCACCAGGCTCCTCCATCCGTGGGATTTCCCAGGCAAGAATACTGGAGTGGGTAACCATTCCCTTCTCCAGGAGATGAGATGGGAAACAGCTGACGATCAGAAAACCAGAACAAGGTGAAAAGAAGGACAAGACATGGAATATTAGAACCAGAGACTTAGATCAGGGGCAAAGCAGCGGCAGAGAGAACCCTGGTGCGTGACAAGCACTCTAGAGCTAAGGACAGTCAGTAGACGTTATTAACTAATGGAGAGAAGTTCCAAGCTCAAGCTACAGGAGGGATCAGCCGACTCCTCACTTGAGACCCACAGGTCTCACGAGACGTGTTTCAACTCTGCAGGTTCCTTTCTGACCTGGAAGAGAACTTTGAGAACAACATCTTCACCTTCCAAGTGTGTGATGTGGTCTTGAACCACGCCCCCAACTTCCGCCGGGTCTACCTGCCTTATGTCACCAACCAGACCTACCAGGAACGCACCTTCCAAAGCCTGCTGTGAGACCTGAGCTCCCATTTGGTCCCCACGTGGGCCCTGCAGTGACCCCCAGTAGCCAGCCCAGCTTCCCGCCACCACCCGCTCCGAGGGCACATGCTCTCGTGCCTGCTCTGCGATGGCCACCCCCGCCCGACTTCCAGGATACCCTCAGCCATCCCCCTGGGGCTCCTCTGCGTTGGGTCCCCACTGGTCTTTCTCCACCTACAGACGTTCCATTGAGCCCCCACACCCCGCGCCTTCACTGCGTCCCCCATATGCCCTGTGCCCCTCCTCACCCTAGGCTCCCTGCCCTGCAGGAACAGCAACAGCAGTTTCCGAGAGGTCCTGGAGAAGCTGGAGAGCGCCCCCATCTGCCAGCGCCTTTCCCTCAAGTCCTTCCTGATTCTGCCTTTCCAGCGCATCACCCGTCTCAAGCTCCTGCTCCAGGTACTGCATATCCCCCTCTTAGCCCCCTCCCCTGAACCAAAAGGCCAGCCCCTCCTTGCGCCACGCTCCCACGCCCGGTGGACAGTGAGCCGTCCCCCACGGCCCCCACCCGCCTTTCCCGGAAAGGTTGGCTGCTACGGTTTGGTTCCTGACCATCTCCATTGACCTCTTCCTCCTCTTTGCCCATCCCTCTCTCCACCTGCCTCTTGCCTACGCCCTGTTCTGTAGAACATTCTGAAGAGAACACAGCCTGGCTCCGCAGAGGAAGCAGAGGCCACGAAAGCGCACCATGCCCTGGAGGAGGTAGGCGGCCACCATCCCTGCTCCGACCTCTGATTGTCCTTCACAGAGAAGTCTGCCCCGCCCCGGCCCATGGCACCAGGAGGCATAGGTCCTGGCCAATGCGATCGCTCAGCTGCCTCATTGCACCCACCAAACCTCCAAGCACTCGTGCCTGCCAGCTGCAAGGACACTCCACACCAAGGGACAATCCCCAGATTACATCTTCCTTTGACGCAGCCAGGAATGTTCTAGCAGGTCTCCACAAAGTAGACCATCATCCTTGCACTGTCTTTGCTCAGTTCCAGGCCAGCAGAATGATGAGAGCTATCACAGCCAGTTTGCAGATTTCTTGCAGGGGACTTCAAGCCAAAGCCTCTCACACGGTTCTCTTCCTCTCTCCTTGCCCTGCTAAACACATAGCTGATCCGAGACTGCAATAACAACGTCCAGAGGATGCGACGGACGGAGGAGCTGATCTACCTGAGCCAGAAGATTGAGTTTGAGTGCAAAGTAAGTTCATCCCTCGGGTCCCCATGGGTCACCTTCTAACACGGAACCAGTCTTGCTCACAGTATCCCAGCCTCTAAGCTCCTTGCTGCACACCTTCTCTTCTGCCCTATTTCTGGAATACCCATATGCCTACTTCTTTCTTTTTATATGTATAATTTATTGATTTTTAATTGAAGGATAATTGCTTTACAATATTGTGCTGATTTCTGCCAAACATTAGCATGAATCAGCCATAGGTATACATATGTTCCCTCCCTCTTCATTCTCCCTCCCCATCCCACCCTTCTAGGTTTTTACGGAGGTCTGGTTTGAGTTCCCTGAGTCACACAGCAAACTTCAGTCTCCATGATATATTGTTAAGGGGAAAAGGGAAGATGCAGCTGTATATGTATTGCAGTTTCTTACTTTTGGTGAAAAAGTAGGATAAAAATCTATATGTATTTGCTCATGTATTCATAAAGAAACTCTGGAAAGATACCTAAGAAATAAAGAACAGTGGTTACCTGACAGGGAGAGAGTACCTTTGAGACCTGGGCAGATGAGAGAGAACTTATCAATGTATACCTTTATAAAGATACACTTTTGGTAGTTGAATTATTCAATATTTTATCACTTCTCCATCCAGTCTAACCAAGGCTATATAAAATTGAATCCAGATATAGGGCTAAAATCTAGCATCCAAATCCAGATTTAAAATCGACATTCCACGTTTAAATTTCAATTCAGATACTATCCTTACCTCCCCAGAGGAGAGGGAAAATCCCTCGTCCACATGTTCATCAGTGTCCAGCATCCTTAACATTATGCAAACTCCAGGCAGACCCCACTGAGTTCTCTATATTCTCATCCACATCTGTTTCTGACTGCTCCTCTCATGTCTCAGGTTATAATCAAAGAAAGAACAGACGTCAGAAGCACCCTAAGCCTTTAACTTCTATGAGACACATCATATACTGGTCTCAGCTCTAGGGCATCGTCCACCCGTCCCAGTCAGATTCTCCCATCTCTTCTTCAGTTCTAGCTTCTATGGCTGAGCGGTCTCATGGAGTCACTCTCCTGGGTTGAACCTTAGGGCATCTTTCATTTGCGTGCGCTGGGGACATGGGAGCCACCCAGCAGTAGTCAGGAGACAGCTGTAGTCAGATGTTTCAGAGAGAAGCAGAGTTTAAGTGGATGGGATGTGAGCAAGAGGGAAGATGTGAAGGGATCACTGTCGGTGGTGGGACTTCAGAGGAGGAGGCCTGGTGAGAAGGGCCAGCCTGGGAGAAAGCCTCACGCATGTCCTGTGTCTGACGCCACCTTCTTTCTTTCCCCGGCTCCATATAGATATTCCCGCTCATCTCACAGTCACGCTGGCTGGTGAAGAGTGGGGAGCTGACGGCTCTGGAGTTCAGCGTCTCCCAGGCACTGCGGAGGAAGCTGACCACCCGCCCGGTGCACCTGCACCTCTTCAACGACTGTCTGTTGCTGTCTCGGCCCCGAGAGTCAGTGACTGGGATGGGAGGCTGGAACACGAGGGGGAAGTGGGATGAGGCGAGAGGGAAGGACTAAAGGGGACAGAGAAGGGTCCTGGTCCTATAGAGGAACCTTCTCAATGGCTCCCCCCATGGAGTCCAGGTCATGACTTAGAGAACAGGAAAAAAGATCCAAAGCCAAAGAGGGGAATCCCACTGAATTTTATCCTGAGATCAGCTGGCCGGACCTCGACCATGTTATACAGACAGGACAAAATGCAGCATATTAGCATATCACTTTTTCGAATAAGTCTATGTTGTCTCTGGGCTTCCCTGGTGGCTCCTGTGGTAAAGAATCTGCCTGCAATGCAGGAGACCTGGGTTTGATCCCTGGGTCGGTAAGATTCCCTGGAGAAGGAAATGGCAACCCACTCCAGTATTCTTGCCTGGAGAATCCTCATGGACAGGAGAGCCTGGTGGGTTACAGTCCATAGGGTCGCAAAGAGTCAGACACGATTGAGCAACTAACACACATTCTGGGCTGGGCTCAGCCTACTAGCTTAGCGATACTTAGCCAGTTCCAGATCCTAACTCTTCGGTCCTTAGAAACTTTATATTGGTTCTGTTTCTGCAGCTCGTTATAGTGTGAGCATCCATTGCCCTGGCTACGTGATTTGCCAAGCCATTGACAGATCCCTTCCAGGGGCATACGGACACCATCTTACCATGAGAAGATGAGAATTTACAGGCTGAACATGCTAAGGACAGGGATTTTGAATTGTAAAGAGAAGCGGGTGGATGAAGTCCGAGCACCCCAGCATCAGGCTGAAAAGACTTGTGTTTTGCAGGGGTAGCCGATTCCTGGTATTCGACCATGCTCCCTTCTCTGCCGTGCGTGGGGAAAAGTGTGAAATGAAGCTGCATGGAGCTCACAAAAACCTCTTCCGACTCTTCCTGCGGCACAATGCCCAGGGCTCCCAGGCCGAGTTCCTCCTCCGCACAGAGACCCAGTGAGATGGGGCTGCCCAGGGGAGCTGTGGGGAGGGAGGGAAGACAGCCGGGCAAGGAAGAGGGACCAGGGGAGAAAACATGTCCAGGGAGTATCTACAGACCAGCCTAAACCCAAACTCCTAGAGCTGATAGATGACTTTGAGGAGCCTGGGGGTGGGAGAAGGTGTAAAGTCGCTGTTACCACCAAGGCTTAGCATCTGTTATGCTAAGAAGGACAAAGTGCATAATTGGTTTACTGACATCCATGACTGAATGTGTATGAGCCAGAAATTCCTCAGTGCTCAAGGCTGGAGGGCGTATGCATGAATAAGCCATGAATTAGATAAGCACTGGGGGCCTTTAGCTTTCTTTGCTCCCATCTTCCCACCCAGTCCTCTATTGAACAGAAATCCATAGCGTTGAGAACTATGATTGGCTCATCTCTTTAATAATAATAATATTAATAAAATATATTCACACATGCATACAGTGTAAAGAGTATTCAAAATAGTGTCTAAAAGTCTGGTACACAGTACCTACCATAATGAACAGTTGTAGCTGTTACAGCTGTTATAGAAGATATAAGAAACCTCCTCTTTGAAAAGTTTGACCTGACACCTAATGGTCTGAGGATCCTCATGTTGTAGATGTTTAACAATTTTGTCCCATTGGAAGACACTTCAGGGTAGGATCAGTAATGCCTGCCCTCACTTACAGGACAGAGGGGCTGTTCAGGTGCAAAATATCACCAAAGTCAGGTCATCGGGTAGAGACTCACATTCTTTGTCTAGTCCTTTGGGTAGCATCTTCCTGGAACAGTGATAGTGTCAGCTCTCAGTTACGCCAGCGTGGTTGGAGGCAGAGGCTCAGATAATACAGAAACCTTCAGATAATTACAGAATTAGGCTTGGATAATATTGGGTTGGCCAAAAAGTTCATTTGGAGTTTTCTATAACATCGTATGGAAAAACCCGAACAATCTTTTTGGCCAACCCAGTATTACAAGACAAAAAAAAAAAAAAAGAGGTAGGTGCAGCTACCTGACCCAGTTATGATTACAGAATAATTTCGTCTCTGAGATCTTTGATTGAAGGAAAGTGGGCAGAGTGTCAAAAAGTATGCAGAGTGATAGAGGGAATCTCAACTGACCTGAACATTTCACTCAGTAGACTTCCCCAAATGGAAAGTCTACATATGCACAATTGACGGTTGACTTTATGCCTCTACTTGAAAGACACAAGATGTCCTTAAGAGGGTAAGCTTGGAAAGAGAAAGAAAAATGGAGATAAGACACATGAAAATGTAATTCATGATCCAGTCAAATTTCCATCTAAGCGGAGCCCCACTGATGTTTGTCCTAGATATTGCTGAACTAGACAAGTCTTTCCCATGGTCCCTCCGCTTCCCCATCACCTGCTCCTGTCCTGTACCCCCAGAGCTGCTGCTCAAGTGTGACCTTGCTTTGTTTTCTCAGAAGTGAAAAGCTTCGCTGGATCTCAGCCTTGGCTATGCCGAGGGAGGAGTTGGACCTTCTTGAGTGTTACGGTGGGTTAAAGTCCAAGAGAGAGGGAGAGGTGGTCAGAAGTCTGCTTTGGATGTAGTTTAGGAGGCTGGGTGGTACCAAGATGCATCTGCTTAAAACTGCTCTTGACCGTGGCAATGTCCCCCCACCGCCATACACTCCTCGTCTTGGGAAGTAGTTCACTCATGTTGAATTTTCATCCCTTTAAGTCTATCCTGCTACTTGTTTGCCTAAACTTCACTGATTTGAAGGTCTTGGGGAAATAGGGGGAGAAAGTCCATGTGGAGTGGGGTTTGGAGGGTATAGCAGTAGAGTAGATCTGTCCTGAGCACCCCTCCCCTGTACAGGATGACCTGAGGCCCTGCCTCTACCCTCGGCTTCCAGGCACCCGCAGGCACCACAGACACACACATTAGGAAGTGTCTGTGTTAAGCCTCATGGTCGTCCTGCGGCAAGGACTCTCTAATTCACATCCAGAGAGGAACTGAACTCAAAGGAACACTGAGCTTTTAGTGACTCAGAAGAACAAACAAATACAGGGCACTTTGGAAAAGGATGTAGGAGAACTAGGTTATAAATGGAGTTCTGTTCAGTGTGCAATCCATCTGCTGCACTTCAGTTTCTCGGAAGAGAAAGAAAGCAAGACAGTTCTTGCTCCATCGCTGTGATCTTGTGGATGGGAGATACGGACAAGCTAAGTACAGGTAACAGGACATGGTCGATTTACTCTCTAAGAGAATCAGTGCAGTGTGGTAAAATATAAAGAGCCATAAACCCGTGTAAGATAGAAGGCTGTGGGTCAGGCATACTCTGGGGCTTCTTAATTTTGAACTTCAAAACTTTGGAAATTTCCCCTGGATCACAAAACCACAGAAAATCCAGAATGTCCTTGAGTCATCTTGATCAGCCCAGTCATTTATAGAAAAGGAAACTGAAACGAAAGGCATTCAGTGCTTAGATTATACCAGGAAGCCCACTGGATAAGTCTCACTTGGTCCCACAACATATACCATGGAGAAGAATGAAAAATGAGTGTCAGAGTTTACAGTGGAGTTCAAGAGGCAGAGTACAAACTTGGAATAATTAAAAGATAAATGGTTTGTCATAGACAGTTTTAAAGGAGTTCAGAATCCACTGCAGATGAAAGACACAGGGAAGATTTCAGTGCTTAGCAGAATCTCAGTTCTTTGCAACAGTGGTCACTAAAAGGCAGTCACAACCTGTTTCTCAACTCATCTTCACTGGAGAGAATCTTTGATTCATTTCAATGATGGCATTTCTATCTCCTAATCAACCATCTTGTTCCCTGGGAAAAGATGGAGACTTTTCCCATTGTCTCTCTGTGTGTAACTTTCAACAGTTTAAACTCTCTCCTCCAAGTCCTCTCAAGCTACCACCCCTGCAAGTCCTCCTTCATGTCCTGGTTTCTGCCTTTCCTTACCCCTCTCACGCTCTTCTCTTCCAAGACTCCCCACAAGTGCAGTGCCTTCGAGCCTACAAACCCCGAGAGAATGACGAGCTGGCGCTCGAGAAGGCGGATGTGGTGATGGTGACCCAGCAGAGCAGTGATGGTGAGGGAGGAATCCACAGGGGACAGGCTGGGTATGGAAGGTGGGGTGGCGTGGGTGGATGGCCTCATTTCCTAGGGCTGCTCTAACAAAGCGCTACAAGTTGGGTGGCTTAAATGGGTAGAAATGTATCCTCTCTTGGTTCTGGAGGCCAGAAGTCCGGAGTCAAAGTGCCGGGCTGGCCATGCTCCCTCTGAAGACTCTAGGAAAAGGTCTTTCCTCGCTTCTTCCAGATTTGGTGGCCCCAGCTGGCTTGGCTTTTGGCAGTATCACTCCAGGCTCTGTTTCTTCCTTCTGTGTGTCTAGGTGTCCAAATTTCCCTCTTTTAATAAAGATACCAATTATATTGGGTTTCCCAGGTGGCTCAGTGGTAAAGAATCCACCTGCCAACGCAGGAGACCTGGGTTCGATCCCTGGATCGGGAAGATCCCCTGGAGAAGGAAATGGCAACCCACTCCAGTGTTCTTGCCTGGAGAGTCCTCATGGACCGAGGAGCCTCGCGGGCTGCAGTCCCCGAGGTCACAAAAGAGTCGGACACAGCTGGCAACTAAGCAGCAACCAGTTATACTGAATGAATGGCACTCTCTGCTCAGGTATGCCGCCAGCTTAACCTCCTAACAGTGCCTGCAACGACTCTGCTCCCAGATAAGGCCACACTCTGCGGCTCTGGGGCTTAGCACATCATCATACACTTGGGGGGAATACAGCTCACCCATAAGAGTGGAGAAGGCTCAGAAGTGGGCAGCTACAGGCTGTATCAGACCTAGAGCAGCCAGGGTGAGGACACGGGGAGGCTGAATTCCCCATGCTGGGGACTCTCCGGTTCCTCTAGCCTTCAGTTCACAAGTGCGTCCAGGAAGGAGGTCCGGGGGAAATTACGGTGAGTCTCTTCCAGGTAATTCTTCTTCCCACCCACCCTATGCCCGTAGGCTGGCTGGAAGGCGTGAGACTGTCTGATGGGGAGCAAGGCTGGTTCCCTCTACAACAAGTGGAGTTCATCTCCAACCCAGAGGTCCGCGCACGGAACCTGAAGGAAGCCCAGCGAGTCAAGACTGCCAAGCTGCAGCTGGTGGAGCAGCAGGCCTAGCCGTTTTCTGGGAGGAAACCCCCGAGCTTAAGGACGAGATGTTCCTGGACTGGGCTGGCCCGGAACGCGGCGGTGGAGGCCTTCTGTGCATCAGGAACTAGGCCTTCTGAAGCCCAAGGACAAGACCCAGCTGCCAGGAGCTAGTCCCAGGCCTCCTTTTTTTGTGTGCTTTGTACTTGGTGCGGGGATTTTGAGAGACTTTGCACTGGACTGTGAGAACCTTTTCTCATAGGAAAAGGGATCCATGGGGCCTAAGCCAAGGAACTTGACTTCTCCTACCCTGCAGCTAAACGCTTGCAGAGTACAGATTCAGGGCTGACCAGAGTTTCCATCACGGCCGTGTGTTAAACAGAACCTGGAGGGAGATGTTTAAGGAGGATGGACAAATCAGATGGGAGGGGTAACCCGGTGACCTTTTAAGGTATCTTCCAACCCTGGAGATATCCCGTAATTACTGGGCAAGGTCAGTGCCTGGGTCTCTGGGGTCTGTCGGTGGCTATGTGAGGTGATACGCTCTCACTCTAATAAAGCTGGCACTTCTCCGAGTGTTTTCTCCCCAGACTCCTGAGCACTGAGCGAGGTTCAGAACATTGGATCCCATGGTTCAGTTGTCATGAAAGACCACGATGCTGACTGGGTTACAGCGGTGGCCGATTCTTTCTTTGACTGTGGAGAGTTTGGGCAGCTTTTCTGCTTGTTATGGCCTCAGAGTTTGTATCAGGAAGTAGAATGAGTTGATGGGTGATGAAAACTCTAAACCTTTTTTTAACTGAACCCACAAGTTAAGGTCTAAGCTAGTTTAGGTGGATTTGGAACTGTTACTCAGACCCTTCATGATTTTATATTTGACTTTAGATACTGGAAGGGTGTCATCCCCGCTGCTCCATCCTCTGTGTGAGAAAGAGCATGGTGCAGAATCCTAGAATCCAGGTCCCAAGACCTAACTCCCAGTTACTGCCTCACCATGACGCAGCCTGCCTACTTCTCGGTTTCCTTAAATGTAAAATGCAGAATTAAGCCACGTCACCTCCAGACTCCCATCCGACTCTGTGATGCATGATTCTCTATCTCCCATCAGTTTGCCTTTCTCAGGTGAAGAACATCCCCGCTTACATTTTTTTCCTCGTGTCGAGTCGTCACACAGCAATGGTGCAGTCATCTTTTAAGTGGGCACGCTGCGGTCCATCCCTGGACATTCTACCCCTCGGCTTCACCTCTGGTGCTGGTGGGTTAGTTGCTCAGTCATGTCCAACTCTTGCGACCGCATGGGCTCTCGGCCGCCAGGCTCCTCTGTCCATGAGATTTCCAAGGCAGGAATACTGGAGTGGGTCGCCGCTTCCTTTGCCATGCTTTATCTTTAGAGGGCCTCCGGGTAGAATTGCACTGCAGCTTTATACAAAGGTAAGAATAATACTGTCTCTAAATTTGGTCTCATACCCAATTAACTGTGATATGACATGATAGTATCACTTTTGATAACACATTTTGTTTACAATCCATCCTAAAATGTAAGTTAGCTTACTTAATCTTTAGAAAAGTTATCACTATTAAGTTAATTAAGTTTGGAATAATACTGATTTATCCTAAACAGTCTGACAGTGCTAAAAAAGTCTAAAATAGACATGACTTTGCTGCTGCTGCTGCTAAGTTGCTTCAGTCGCGTCCGACTGTGTGTGACCCCATAGATGGCAGCCCGCCAGGCTCCCCCGTCCCTGGGATTCTCCAGGCAAGAACACTGGAGTGGGTTGCCATTTTCTTCTCCAGTGCATGAAAGTGAAAAGTGAAAGGGAAGTTGCTCAGTCATGTCAGACTCTTAGCGACCCCATGGACTGCAGCCCACCAGGCTCCTCCATCCATGGGATTCTCCAGGCAAGAACACTGGAGTGGGTTGCCATTTCCTTCTCCAATGCAGGAAAGTGAAAAGTGAAAGGGAAGTCGCTCAGTCATGTCAGACTCTTAGCGACCCCATGGACTGCAGCCCACCAGGCTCCTCCATCCATGGGATTCTCCAGGCAAGAGTACTGGAGTGGGGTGCCATTGCCTTCTCCGAGACATGACTTTAGAGAAGTTCAATTGAGATTTTACATCTTTTCATAAAGCTAGCTTTTAAGTATTAATATATGTTAAATGTGTATATTATATGTAAACTAACAACTGATCCTTCTTAATAGCAATAACAGTAATTTTGATCCAGATCTTTTGTTCATACCAGTATTTGAACACTGGCCATATGACTCAAAGAGAGCCATATCCAACCTTATATTTTCTAGGCAAACTCTCCCTTGCTCTCCCAGGGAGATAAAATAGCAACTTCTGAATGATATACATGTTAAAAAAAATGTTTTTAGTTAAATGACTGCTTCTTTGCTTGAAGTTGCTAAGGTTTTCTGAGCATCTTTAAGCTAACTTGTATTAGAGCTGAAATTGTCTTGGGGTATTTAATAGATATTTGTTTAATCAGGTGATTCTCACCTAATCTGGGAAATTAAGGGGCAATTGACGTCTACTTGTCTTTAGATCCTTCATTTTAAAAACAAAAAACAAGCGACAACACAAAAGAGCTGAGGTGGGAATAATGTTTCCTGAACTGAGTTACTAAATTTTTATACTTTGGGTTTCAAACAACTGGGCACAGTTCTTGTTATTGTCCCTTCCTTCTTCAGATTTTCAGAATTTAACTCGATTTCTTCTTTACTCTAATTGGCATTAGTGCATTAGAAATGTAGCAATTCCTTATGAGAAATTGTGAAGACAGCTCTTAACCAGCACTTTCTGGACAGACTGCCTTTGAGCCGCATACGACGATAGATGGTGTTTTGTTGGCATTTTTTTGAGGACAGTGTCTTTAGGAGGCCTATTTATTGCTCCTTTGCTGAACTGTAACAAGCTTGGAGCTTAAAATCCTATAGATATGTGCTGAGTCACTTCCTTTGGGCTCTTGAACCCATTAAATTTCCGTCTGTCAATTTTATCCCCTCACACAACTTAGAAAGCTGTTTTGTACAAGTCATTTTCACCATCAGCTTTTCGTTTAGAGTTAACTGTGATGTTATGATTCTTAGAGTTCAGCACTTAGACTCTCACGCTCATTTATAATGACTTTAATCAGATCAGCGTACATGTCAGTATCTGGAAGGCTCACAGTTGGAGATGTGTTTATTTCCCCTGATTTCATCTTCTCTTAAACAACTTCTATATCCACAACACAAAGTAAAATGGATTTTGGTCCTAGGATGACTGATTTTTTTTTAAAGATTTTTTATTTTTTGATGTGGCCCAGTTTTTAAAGTCTTTTATTGAATTTGTCACAATATCGTTTCTGTTTTAGGTTTTGGTTTTTTGGGTACGAAGCACATGGCATCTTAGCTCCCCAGCCAGGAATTGAACCCGTACCTCCTTCAGTGGAAGGCAAAATCTTAATGTCTGGACCTCCAGGGAGGTCCTTGCTTTGTTTTTATTGGTCTTTGGGATAGAAGTTGTTTAAAAGTCTTAGAAAATGTAAAGAAATTACATTCCCTGGCTCACCTTCTTTCACACATATATTTATCCCCCTGAAATAAACCCAGTTTCCTCTTGGACCCCATGTCGATCTACCCATAATTGTCTATTTCATGATGCTCTCTTTATCATAACTTCTTCTGGTTCATGAAGTCAGATTAGAAATGCAGGATTTTGGTGCAGCAGCCGTTTATAGACAAAAACCGAACCTCACCCACCCACCTGGAGACACATCACTGAGGCCTGGGCGTGCTTGCACTTGGTTGTCCACACCTCTAGGTAAATATCCTTCTGCCGGTGGTGACTTGACCCTATCACTCACACAGCTCAGTTACCTTACAGCCGCATCTGCTATAAATATGACTCAGGAGCTGCGTGATTGCAGCGGCTCAAAGCCTGCTGTTTAACGTAATCTCCTGAAATCAGGTGTGCCAAGGGGCCAAAGGTTACAAGCAAATGAGCTAAAGGGGAACAGACGCCGGACTTTTGTTTCAGGTAGACTGAAAACATTCTCTATCCCTAATGGCTTTCGACCCATTTCTTCCAACCCACCCGTTTCCAATGCCAATTACAGAGTGGAAGTTTCTCCAGCCTCTTTCTGGGAAGAGGGTGAAGCACAGCATCCCTTCACTTGGCCGAATTTCCAGGGAAACATCCCCAGAGGGGGGCGAGGGCCGAAGGAAGACCCCTCGGGGAGCGTAGGTAAGTGAAAGAGGGTGTCTTGTCTCTTCTTTCCGGGAAGGCTGGGCACCAGCAACTGGGGAAGGGAAGGGGTTGGGTTGGTGTGAGCTGTAAACTTTTTTTTTTTCCAAGCTGGTAAGGGAGCTGGGAGGGAGTGACTACTGATCCCAGCTGCTTCATGAGTGAGTCACTGCCCTGAGGGCAGAGCCTGCTACAGGGAGGGGCCTGAGTCTGGCCCAGGGAGCTCCCCAGAAGCACCAATGGGCAGATAGATATTTTCCTGGCGTTTTACCTGAGCAATCACCTCTGAACAATGCAGATGGAACGCCCGAAGAAGGAGAGCAGGAGCCGCATTAGTTTGCACTGAATGACATGGAGGTTCTGAATCTGCTTATGGGCCTCAGGGCCCCAAAACACCAGGGAGAGAGTTTAGACTGCTGGGGAAAGTGGCTGAGGGCCACAGACCAGGGAAGACCCTGGTAGAGTCTGTAGGAGTCCACAAGCCTGGCAAGAGATTCCAGCCATCACGGAGGCAGCCTCGGGAAGAAAAGGAAAATGCTGGGAGGAAAGAGGGCCCCATGGATGGGAGCATCCAGCCAGTTGTAGAGTGTTTTCTTTCTGAGATCCACCACTGGGGATGAGAAAACCACCCGCTGTTCTGTTCGAGTGGAAAGGACCCCAAAGTTCTTTGTGTCTAACCCCTTCCTGGTCACACAGTAGCTTGCAGAAGGGGGACAATTGGCTTAATACCACACAGCCAGAGAGTTGTAAATTGCAAATCCAAACAGCCTGCTGTTTACCTCTGGGATTTTAGCGCATGATCTGCGACATGCGCCATTTGTGTGGCTCACAAAAGGTTGACGGTGACTTGCTGTAAAATGCAAAGGCTGAGTAAACAGAATATGGAGAGGCAGATAAGTTTTGAGAAGTGAGAGGAGCTGGTGGTCAGACTTGTGGAATGGTTAATAAACAGGTTTTAGTGATTGGACTAAGCTTGGCCAGGCAACAGACTGGAAAGAAAGGTAAGGTGTGGCTTTTGCAGGCATTCATCATCCTTGCACAGCAGGGCCTTAAGAACTGGAGAGGTTCCCGAGTGCAGTGTGTGTGTGAACAGGAGAGTTTCCTGAGTGGTGTGTGTGTGAGCGGGAGAGTTTCCTGAGTGGTGTGTGTGTGAGCGGGAGAGTTTCCCGAGCGCGGTGTGTGTGTGAACGGGAGAGTTTCCTGAGTGGTGTGTGTGTGAGCGGGAGAGTTTCCTGAGTGGTGTGTGTGTGAGCGGGAGAGTTTCCNGTGTGTGTGTGTGTGTGTGTTCTGGAAGTGTTATAGCTTTAGGTTTTACATTTAATTCTAATTCTATGATGCATTTCAAGTTAATTTTTATACAAGGTGTGAGACATACCCCGAAGTCTGCATCTCCAGTGAAATTATCCAAGTTTATAGATTTTTTTGAGGGGAGTTTTTAAGTGACATTTTGAATTTTCTTAAAAGTTATAGGGGGACTTCCCTGGTGGTCCATGGCTAAGACTTTGTACTTTCAATACAGGGGACCTGGGTTCAATCCCACATGCTGTAACAAAGATCCAGCAAGCTACAATAATGATCAAAGATTCTGTATGCTGCAACTAAGACCCAGTTCAGCCAAAATTAAAAACAAAAGTTATAGGGCAATTCAAATATCTGTTTCATATTGGGTGAATCGCTGTATTTTGCATTTTTCAAGGAAATAGTCTGTTTCATTTAGGGTGTCAAATATATGTGGGTATAGCTATTTGTAGCAGTCCTTTATTAACCTTTTTGATGTATGCAGGGTCTATAGTGATATCATGTCTTATTCCTGATAGTGGTAACTTGTATCTTCCCTTTTCTTTAAAAGTCTCGCTATTTTGTTTATTTCTTCAAGTTTCCTAATGGTCAGACAGTAAAGAACCTGCCTGTGATGCAGGAGACGTGGGCTTGATCCCTGGGTCAGGAAGAACCCCTGGAGAAGGGAACGGCTACCCACTCCAGTATTCTCACCTGGAAAATCCCATGGACAGAGGGGCGTGGCGGGCTACAGTCCATGGGTCGCAAAGAGGTGGACACACTGAGCGACTAACACTTGATTCCTGATGAAACTTGCCATTTTGTTTATTTTTTCAATTTTCTTGACATTTTCAAATGACCTTTTCGTTGTTTCATTGATTTTTATCTTTTTTTCTGTTTTCAATTGTATTGATCTTTTCTGTTTGATTTGGGTTTGTTATTCTCCTTTTAGTAGGTTCTTGAGATAGGAACTTAGATTATTCGTTTGAAACTTTTTTCTCCTAATGTATGCATTTATGGCTATAAATTTCCTCCTCATTAAATATAAAGACTTTAAGGAAAAGGATGAATTACTCTGCTAGCTGTGTCTCACAAATTTTGATATATTGTCTTTTTATTTCATTCTGTTCAATGTATTTTTAATTTCCCTTGAGACGTCCTCTTCGACCCATAGATTATTTAGAAATATGCTGTGTATTTTTCAGGTATTTAGGTGTTTAGGTATTCCAGGTGTTATCTATTACTGCTTTCTAGTTTGATTCTGTGGTGGCTGGAGTACACATTCTGTTTGATTTAAATTCATTAAATTTGTTGAGATTTTTACCATGGCTCAGAATACAGTCTATCTCAATACATGTCCCATAGGCACTTAAAAAGAATGTGCTCTGTTGCTGCTGAGCAGAGAGTTCTATAAATGTTAACTAGATCCTTCCAGTCGGAGGTGTTACTAAGCTAATCTATAACACTGTTCATTTTCTAATTGTTCTATCAGTTGTTGAGGGGGGGTTATGGAAGGATCCAGATATAACTGTGCATTAGTCTATTTTTCCTTTCAGTTCAATTAATTTTTTCTTCATACATTTTGCAGCTCTGTTGTTCAATGCATAAATATCTATGATTTCTATGTCGTCCTGGTGGACAACCCTTTCATTATTACATTCAGAGTCCTTCTCTTTGCTCTAAGGCCTACTTTACGATATTAATAAAGCTACTTCAGCTTTTGTTTGCTATATATATGTCTTTTTCTGTTTACTCTCAGATCTACCTAAATCATTATATGTGAAGTGAATTCCTCATAGAGAGCATATAATTGGGTCGTGATTTTTAACCACTGTGCCAATTTCAGTCTTTTACTCTGTGTAGTAAGATCACTTATATTTAATGTGATTAGTGTTATCTTGGAACTTAAGTCTACTGGCTTATTTTCTGTTTACTGATCTCTGCTTTTCATTTCTCTGCTTTCTTTGCCTTACCTTCCTGTGGGTTACTTGAGCACTTTTTAGAACTTCATTTTAATGTATCTATAATATTTGGGGACACATCTCTTGGTATAGTTTTTAGTGGTTGTTCTAGTATGCATAACTTATCCTAGTATACTGGTGACAATATTTACTAGCTTAACTGATGTGCAGAAAACTTACTTCTCTTTATGTCCTTTAAGAATCGATGCTTTTGAACTGTGGTGTTGGAGAAGACTCTTGAGAGTCCCTTGGACTGCAAGGAGATCCGACCAGTCCATTCTGAAGGAGATCAACCCTGGGATTTCTTTGGAAGGAATGATGCTAAAGCTGAAGCTCCAGTACTTTGGCCACCTCATGCAAAGAGTTGACTCTTTGGGAAAGACTCTGATGCTGGGAGGGATTGGGGGCGGGAGGAGAAGGGGACGACCGAGGATGAGATGGCTGGATGGCATCACGGACTCGATGGACATGAGTCTGAGTGAACTCCGGGAGATGGTGATGGACAGGGAGGC
>SJYX01021250.1:190103-209142 GCA_006410675.1 Oreotragus oreotragus | reverse complement strand
CAACCCAGGAATTGAACTGAAAGATCTCCTGGAGAAGGGAAAGGTTACCCACTCCAGTATTTTGGCCTGGAGAATTCCATGGACTGTATAGTTCATGAGGTCGCAAAGAGTCAGACATGACTGAGTGACTTTCACTTCACCAGGGAAACCAAGGGTGCAAGAGGATGCGGTAATTTTCTTAAATATTCTTCTAAATACACAGTTGTCCCTCGGTATCCATGGCAGACTGGTTCCAGCACTCCACATGGATACCAAACTCCACTGACGCTTAAGTCCTTTATATGGCCTGGTACTGTGAACACAGTTACAGACACTCCACATCTGCAGGCTGTCTGGCTACAATTCCAACCAACTGGGAAATTTACATCTGAGGTTGTTGAATCTGTGGACGTGAAACCTGGGGATATTGGGTGGACTGTATTTAGAGGCACATCAGATATTGCTATCATTTTGGCTTTAATCATAAAAACACAATGAAGATAACTCAAGAGGAGAAAAAAGGTCTAATGCAATTACCTATATTTTTGATAACCGTGTTCTTTCTTCCCTTCCAGTGTTCCAAGATTCTTTATCATTGCCTTTCTGTTTGGTAACTTTCATTAGGCATTTATTTAAACGTCTACAGGTGACAAATTTTCTTAGTTTTCCTGCATCCTAGAATATCTTCATTCTCCTTCATTCCTGAAGGATTATTTTATAGGACACAGGCTTCTGGGTTGACAGATCTATTTTTTTATTCATCACTTGCAAAATGTTATGCCACTTCCTTCTGGCCTCCATGATTTCTTATGAGAATCCACTGTCATTCAGATGGTTTTTCCCCTGTAGATGTCATTTCTCTCTCCTTGTTTTAAAGGTTTTATTTAAAAGACATTTTCCAGAAATTTGCCTGTGATGTGTTGGTGTGGACTTGTGTGTTTACCCTTGAGTTTTCTCAGCTTTTTGAATCTGTAGAATATGATTCATTCTGCTAAATCAGGGCAGTTTTTAGCCATTGTTCATTTGTGTACTTTTTCATTCCTGCTGTTTCTTCTCTTATTCTGGGATTCCAATGACACAAATGTTAGATCTTTTTTCCCAGTCCTACAGGCCCACGAGACTGTGTTCATTTTCTTTTGCAATCTATTTTCTCTTAATGTTCAGAGCGGGTAATTTCTATTGTTCTCTCAGTTCACTGATTATTTTCCTTGTCCTCTCCATTCTGCTGGTGAGTCAATCCACTGCTTTACTTTTAAAAATCATTTATTGTATTTTTCAGTTACATAATTTCCATTTGCTTCTCCTTTATATTTTTTGGTTCTTTGTTGAGATTTTTCTCCCTCTCTCCTGTGGTTTTTTTTTTTTTAATCTGTGCTTATAATTGCTTGTTTAAGCATTTTTATTAGGGCTAGCTATCCCAGCATATTCATCAGATAAGTCTAATATCTCTGTTATCTTGGTAGCAGCATTTACTGGCTATCTTTTTTCATTCTGTTTGAGATCTCCCTAGTTCTTATTCTTAGTATGACAAGTGATTCCCAATGGAAACCCAGACTTTTGCAGCATTATGTTATATTATTATTTTTTAAAATTCTGAATCTTAAAGATATCTTTTTTTAATCTGGCTTTTTCTGACACCGCTCCAGCAGGGGAAAGGAGAGACACAGCTGGTAATTGTCAGGAAGAGACAGAACTCCAGTTTCCCCCCTGGGTCTCCACGGATACCCAAGAGGGAAGGGTCCTCCTCGTTGAGCTTGGGAGTGGTGGGAATCTGCCTCCCTACTGAGACTCTGCTGATACCCTCCTGGATGGGAACAGTAGGTGTGCAGAGTCTCTGTTCCCCACTGACACCATGTGGGTGGAGAGGAGGAGTGGCTTCATCACTACTGCTCAATGGCCCTGACTTTCTACTAGCATCCTCTGGGAATAGCTCAGCAGCCTTGGGAGAGCAGCGTACTACTGAAGGTTGAGGGTGACATCCAGGCTCTTGGTTTAGTCTCCACTGACACTGGACGGACCTTGGATGGAGTTAGGAGGGCTGCTCATTACCTCTCAGTGGGGACCAAAGTCCTGGCTCCTTACCTGACCTTCCCTGACAACCCGCTAGCAGGCAGGGAGGACTGGGTTGGCAGACTGTCTCAGTACAGCCTGCTAAAGATGAACTCTAGTTCCCTGCTTGACCTTTATTAGCATGGGTGGGAATAGGCATGTTGTTGCTATTTACTTATTTTTTCTGTAATGTTTGGTTAGAATAGAATGGTCAGTGCCTAAAATCTTCTATGTTGGTTGGCTGGCTTCCGTTTTCCTAATACTCTGGCTGAAGAAAGCAGGCTTTTGATTGTTTTTTGTTTTATTCGATTTTTTGGTGGAGGTTTTCTGCTTTCTGTTTGTTTTTGTCTATCTACAGGCATTTATTTCGTAGTTGCTGGCTCCTTCAACTCCAAGCTTGGGACATGAGGCAAAAAGAAAATGCAGGGAATGACCAACATGTCTTCCTTGGTCTCAAAGCCCCTAAACTGACCTGCCTCCTTCTCTCCACCTTTCACGGTCTTGGGTGTGCCCAGTCGTGCCTGATTCTTTGTGATCCCATGGAGTCTGGCCTGCCAGACTCCTCTGTTTATGGAATTCTCCAAACAAGAATACTGGAGTGGGTTGCCATTTGCTATGCTAGGGGATCTTCCCGACCCAGGGATCGAACCCACATCCCTTGAGTCTCATGCACTGGCAGGAGGATTCCTGACCATTAGCACCACCTGCGAAGCCCACAGTCTTAATTTGTTTTATATATCACCTCTGGAGGCTTTAGTTGTTTTTAGTGGGAGAAACAGAGAAAAGAAATCCACTCCTTCACAGCCTATTTTTGCACAGCTCTAGCAATGGCACCCCACCCCAGTACTCTTGCCTGGAAAATCCAATGGACGGAGTAACCTGGTGGGCTGCAGTCCATGGGGTCGCTGACAGTCGGACAGACTGAGTGACTTCACTTTCACTTTTCTCTTTCATGCATTGGAGAAGGAAATGGCAACCCACTCCAGTATTCTTGCCTGGAGAGTCCCAGGGATAGGGGAGCCTGGTGGGCTGCCATCTATGGGGTCGCACAGAGTCGGACACCACTGAAGTGACTTAGCAGCAGAGCTAAAAATGTCTCTTTACATTTTAAAAGGGTTTTGCTTGTTTGTTTGTTTTTAAAGAAGATGACGACGGAAGGACCACACGTGACTTGCAAAGTCTAAAATGTTTCCCTGCATGGCCTTTTATATGAAAAAGTTGCTAACCCTGGACTCTGGTCAGGAGAAGGCATCTCAAGTTTATTCTAAGTGTAACCGGAAGGCACTGGAGGTCTATTGGCAGAGAAGTGGAGTGATCTGCTTTGCTACTTAGAAGAGATTACTGAAGTAAGTGAATTCAATTATCTCTAAGTACTTCCTTGGAGCTCACAGAAGCAGCCTTGGGAGGTAGGCTCTGTGGGACCAGAAGCGGGCAGGAGGGAGGGGGCAGGGCCAGCTAACGATGACCCCATTTCTGGCAGCATCGCTCCTTTGCCTGAGGTCTCATGGTAAGTAGGTGACAGAGCTTGGGGCCTAACCCAGGCAAGCCAGGCTCCAGAGTTTCATAGCCTCCTTTCTGCTCCATCTCAGAAGAGAAACCACAGGAAGATCCTGGGCCTGGGTCCCTGAGTCTTAAAGCCTTGAGGATCTGAGAGGGGAGGGCTGGGGGTTCCCAGCTGCTCCCCTCATAGGCTGGCACTGCCTTGCTCCCTCCAGCCTCCTCCTCCACCCCCTGTGCCTGCTCTGGCTCGTTCCCAGCCTGACTTTTCATCAGCACCAAGCCATTTGTTTCTGTTTGTAATTATGCATTTTAATGTTCATTAATTATGGAATGCAAATTGCTCCGAGCACAAAATTTGTAATGAGCTGTTCCACTCCCCCATCCCCAGGTCTAGAAGGTGGACCAGCTGTTCTAAAGCAGAAGGGAAAACAACCAACTTAGAAAACAGCATAGTTTTCCTGGGGCTGACTGACTCTGAATAAGTGAATAAGCCTGGGGCATTTTCTAGTGGGCGCTGGAGGACGAACCCTGCCCTCCAACCCTGGGAGACAAATGTGGTACCTCCATTCTTTTCTACAACCTGGGACATGAGAGGTACGGAGGGGTAATGGAAGCTGCTGCAGCTTGGACTGAGCCTCTTACTGGCTACCGTTTTGAACTCTTCAAGTGGCTTCTCTGAGCCTCAGTTTCTTCCTTGGGAAGACTGGTAGTGAGAAAACCATCCTCAAAGTGGAAGCGGCAGGCAGATGGGATGTTGGAGATAAGAAGCCAGATCCTTACAAGCCCTCAGCAGATACAGGGGAATGGCTCTCCAGAACACTGAATTCCAGTTCTGCCCGCCTTGGTCTCTTGCTGGATGGCCTCGGGCAAGCACATCCCACCCTCTGAGTCTGTTTCCTCTGCTATAAAATGAAAGAATTGGGCAATAGCAAGTTAGAGAAGATAATTAGTTCTGAGCTGCTTGGTGTTTATCAAAGCAACTATGGATCTTGAAGAGGGGAGAACTAGGTCCGAAGTATTTCAGAAGAAAATGGAGAATTTCCTTATATTGAGGGAGCATGTTTTAAGAAGGGCTTCCCTGCTGGCTCAGCAATAAAAAATCTGCCTGCTAGTGTCGGAGACACAGGTTCGATCCCTGGGCCTGGAAGATCTCCTGGAGAAAGAAATAGCAACTTACTCCAGTATTCTTGCTTGGAAAATCCCTTGGGCAGAGAAGCCTGGTGGGCTACAGTCCATGGGGTCTCAAAGAGTCAGACACGACTTGCTTACTAAACAGCAATAACGCTTTAAGAAATCACAAGAATGCCTCTGAAGCTGCCTCATCATGAGCAAAGCCTCATCGTCCTCCAAGGCCTCTACTAGCACTTGCTCTCTCTTATTGCCAAGTGCAAGCAGAATGAGAGCACTACCTCCTGGGAAGAGCACTGCCTCCTAACGGTAGCACTGTATCATAAGACCATGGTCAAGATTAAATGAGACAACAATATCCGTGAGCTTAGACAGGAATGAGAGGCTGGCGCGCTGGCAGTTACGGAGCATCCTCACAACTTCGAGTGAAGCTGATCCAACACTGCCTTCCCATGTGCCCTGGCTTCCCTGAGCCTCAGTCTCCACTGAAGAGAGTCTCTCTTACCTTTCTGGGCTTGTGAGAGAACCAAAGCAGATCAAGTACCTGCCACGATGGCAGGTGCTCAAAAAGTGGTGACTCCTCTTGTAGATACCTTGTTGCTTTACCCCAAGTAGGAAACATATCCAAGAAACAGCGGAAGGGGACCCGTTACATGCAGAGAGTAGGCAGAATATTGCCACAGGCAAGCTTTGCTTCCCCCAACATTGTTAAGGTAGGTCCAGTATCATTCTGTTCACTCAGATGAGGAAACTAAAGCCCAGAGAGGCCAAGTGACTTGCCTACTGTCACACAGCAAGGGGGAGCTAGGCAAGGCCCACTGCTGAAGGTTCCCTGATTTTAATGAGGTGCTCTTTCCCCTGACCCACATCCAGTTCCATCGTGTATGATTGCTAAGTCATTTCAGTCATGTCCGACTCTTTGCTACCCTATGGGTTGTAGCCCACCAGATCCCTCTATCCATGGGATTCTTCAGGCAAGGGTACTGGAGTGGGTTGCCATGCCCTCCCCAACCCAGGGATCAAACCCACAGTTCTTATGTCTCCTGCACTGGCAAGCAGGCTCTTCACCATTGCAGACGGTAAAGAATCTGCCTATAGTGTGGGGACCCTGAGTTTGATCCCTAGGTCGGGAAGATCCCTTGGAGAAAGGAACAGCAACCCACTCCAGTGTTCTTGCCTGGAGAATCCCATGGACAGAGGAGCCTGGCAGGCTACAGTCCACANATTGCAGACGGTAAAGAATCTGCCTATAGTGTGGGGACCCTGAGTTTGATCCCTAGGTCGGGAAGATCCCTTGGAGAAAGGAACAGCAACCCACTCCAGTGTTCTTGCCTGGAGAATCCCATGGACAGAGGAGCCTGGCAGGCTACAGTCCACAGGATGGACTGAAGTGACTCACACTTTCCCTTCCCCTGACCCGCATGGAGGCGGCCTGTGATGCCCCAGTGGGTCAGACTGGCTAGGGCTGCACAAGGATTCTGGGAACCCTGCTGACAGGTCACTGTGATGAGTTATGACTTGGGATGCCACAGCATAGGCCTGAATACACAGATGAGATACAGAATCCAGGGAATAGGGAGAGAGAGAGAAGGAAGCAAGGAAGGAAATGAAATGGGTGTTTACAGAGCACCTCCCCTGTGCTGCACATCTCCCATGTGCTATTTCTTCAAATCCCCACAACCAAGCTCAGAGGCACCACTCAGATATTTTGCCTTTGAGCTTACGGAGGACCACAGGAGCTGAGTCCTTCAGTGAGAACCACCCTTTTGATCCAGCTTCCCCGCTGGCTCAGTGGTAGAGTCTGCCTGCATTGCCGGAGACTTGGGTTTGATCCCTGGGCTGGGAAGATCCCCTGGAGAAGGCAATGGCAACCCACTTTTTGAGTCACAAAGAGTCGGACACAACTGAAGTGACTGAGCTCACACACACACACCCTTTAGACTGGAGACGGAGTGGGCCTGCCGCTCCTTGACCCTGGAGGCCTTGGGAGAACAGCCCAGAAGAGGAGTGAGTCGGCAAGCTCCGTGTCCCGGCCTCCTCCCCACTCAGCCTCAGCCTGCCCGTCTATTACTACTGACATTGATGTGGACAACCGGGCCAGTGGAGAGCCCATAATTACTGGGAGTTTTAATCAACTCATGTCAATTCAGCTGCCGCTCAGTTTGTGCTGGGCTGCAATGCTGACGTGGAGGGAGGAGGGGCAGGCAGGCAGAAAAGAACTGCAGGGGTCAATAGTCCTGGGCAGGATAAGCTCCACTGGGGGCCTCGGACCTCCCTGTACGCGAAGAAGGCAGAGCCCACCCACCTTAGGCCCTCGGAGGGCTTTCAGGCATGCTGCCGCAAAATACTGCCAGGCCTCATCTGCCCTGCCTGCATCCAGAAACCTCGGGGGCGCATGCCCAGCAGTGCCCGTTCTAGGCGGGGTCCAACCGCAGCATCTCTGTCCATGCTATGCCCCCATCTGAGCCCGCCCTCCTCTTCCTAAGGAATCCTACGCACCCTCTAAGTTACAGCATAAATAGCCCCCTCCGCAGATGGCTTCCTGAGCTCAAGAAGGAGAGGGACGGTGAAGAGACAGAAAGAAACAGTCTAATCTGGATGCTGCTACTTCCTAGCCCTGTGACTTTGGGCAAGTCACCACACCTTTCTGATGCTGGCTTCCCCATTTTACAATGGACTTGATAATAAATCACGGCCTCCTGAGGTTGCTGGGAACTCTGGGGACCATCACAGATGAGAAATCCCCATGTGGAAGTCCTGACTTCCTTTTGGTGCCTGGAGTGAGCAAGAATCATTTTTTTTTCCTTTTCTCTCACGTTAATTATTCTTCTAGCACAAACTTTGCTCTGCCAGGCCGGATGGTTTCTGGTTCACAGTCTGTCTCCTTCTGAGCCTACGGGCTATTTCAGGACAGGGTGTAACACACACAGCTTCCGCTTGTCAGCACCGCCCCACCGTCCAGCACAGACCCCGTGTCCACTTTGGTGTCAGGCTGGAACCCCACCTGGTGCTGCCATTTAGCCAGCCATGTATTAACAGTCACTTCATTAACATTTTAAGCCTTAATTTTCTCAATATAAAAGGAGCCTAATCCTATCTACCTGAAGAATTGCTGTATGTGTGTGGGGGGGTGTGTGGGAGTGGGGAGTTAGACATTTAATGTCTCTTACATAGAGCCTGGTACAGGGTAAAATGTCAGTTGTTATAAAAGTTCAGTTATTATGATGATGATCACTCAATATTCGATGCTTGGTAAATATTTTTGGAATGTAATAAAATGTCTGGTTCTGTTGCTTCGTTTTGGCTTGAGTTCCAGTGAAATACCAACAGGCCATTCTCTCCACATGTCAGCCATCTGTGCAGTTTCAACACGTTCTTACTGAAGACACGAGAAAGGAAATTCAAACGCCTTGAACACCTACTGCAGGCCAAGCACGAGGAATTTTCCCTGGTCTGCTCTGCTAAAGTCCACGATCCAAGAGCCTGCTGTCATTAGACTAATTTTGCAGAAGAGAAAACTGGTTTGGGGGCCAGAAGTGCTTTTCCCATATCACTCAGCTTTCCAAGCGTAGGGCTGGGGTGCAAACACAGGTCTGTAAAGTGAAAGTGTGAATCGCTCAGTCGTGTCTGACTCTTTATGACCCCATGGACTGTAGGCTACCATGCTCCTCTGTCTATGGAATTCTCTAGGCAACAATAGTGGACTGGGTAGCCATTCCCTTCTCCAGGGGATCTTCCTGACTCAGGGATTGAACCTGGGTCTCTTGCATTGCAGGTGGATCTTTTACTGAGCCACCAGGTGTGTCTGACTCCAAGTCCATGCTCTTTTCACTCACCACATCACTCTTGTTGTATGGAGACACAAAGAAATAGACTGTAATGGTCCCTGACCTGCAGGAGAGTTTAGACCAACTGGAAGAAGTGGGTACACCCTGACAGGCTTATGCTTGGTTTATGCTCAGGAATAATGCTGAAATGCCAGTGCAGGCAGACCCTGGAGATACTGAGAATTTTGTTCCAGGACAATGCAATAGAGTGAATATCTCACTAACACAAGCCAGACAAAGATTTCTGGTATTTCAGTGCATATCAAAGTTATATTTACAATATACTGTAGTCTATTAAGTGTGCCATAGCACTATTTCTAAAAAAAGAAAAGAAAAAAGTGTACATGCCTTAATTTAAAAATACTTTATTTAGGGCTTCTCAGGCGGCGCAGAGGTAAAGAATCTGCCTGCCAGTGCAGCAGCTGGAAGAGACACAGGCCTGACCCCTGGGTTGGGAAGATCCCTTGGAGGAGGAAATGGCAGCCCAGTCCAGCATACTTGCCTGGGAAATCCCATGGACAGAGGGGCCTGTGGGAATACAGTCTCTGGGGTCGCCAAAGAGTCTCACGTGACTGGGTGACGGAGCACACGGTAATCATCTCACCGATGGGAAAGATGAACAGATAAGGCCCCTTCCAAAAAGTACTCTATTGCTAAAAAATGCTAACTATCATCTGACAATGCAGTGGGGCTGCAAAACTTCAGTTCAGGGACCTTCCTGGCGGTCCAGCGGTTAAGGCTCCATGCTCCCAATACAGGGAGCCCAGGTTTGACCCTTAGTCAGAGAACTGATTCCGTGTGCTGCCACTAAGAGCCTGCGTGCCACAGCAAAAGACCCCGCACAGGACAGCCAAGACCCGTGCAGCCAAATACAAACAACACAAAAAACCCTTCAGTTCATGAAAACCACAACATCAATGAAGCACAACTGCAAGGCGCAACGAGACAAGGCATGCTAGTAGCGGCAGAATGCGTGGCTGGGCGTGCTTACGACGTGCTGTTTGGGGCCTGCTGTGCGAATTTATGGTCGCCTCGCTTTCCCATCAGAGGAGCCCTGGGAGCTCGGAGAGGCAGGCTACGATCCCTGCTTTAAGCACGTCCCTTCTCTGGCTCAGTCTTCCCCTCTGTGCAGTGAGAAAGCTGGCAGCTGGTCTCCAAGGGCCCTTCCAGCTTGGACCTCCTGTGGTTCTCTGCAAGCAGCTGACAGGGATTCCCAGGGAGGCCAGGAGGTAGGTTCTGAGAGTCAGTGGCCCCTGAGCTGGGGATCCATGCAGAAGGTTGTTCTAGAGGGAGTGGCTTGAGAACATTGCTCGGCGCTCACTCTACAGCCTGGGCATCTTTCTGGTGGGAGTCCTCACACCTTCTGCAACCCTCTGGAGCCCTGCATGGGCTGGTGTTCAGTTCAGCAAACCCTTATTCAAAGCCAGCTGCCCTCCAGGCCATCACATGTACAAACCCTTAGCCCCAGCTCTCAAAGAGCATCTATTCCAAGGTGGAGAGGCATGGGGAGAAAAGATAAATGCATGCATTCTTTTTTTGGGTCGTGCTGTGCAACATGCTGGATTTCAGTTTCCTGACCAGGGCTTGAACTGGTGCCCCTTGCAGTGGAAGTGTGGAGACCTCACCACTGGGCTGCCCAGGAAGTGCCAGTGTTCACCTTCTTACAGTCCTCGAGGCGTCCTCATGGTGCAGAGAAACACTGCGAACTAACAGAAGAGAGGCCAGGAAACACTCTCCCAAGAAAATCTGCCGGCGGTCCTGATGAATGTCTATTCAATAACTGTCTAGTGATGATAATAAACAGCCTCCGTATATCTCATTAATAATAATAATAGCTAACATTTAATGGCGCTCACTGTGTGCCAGGCCCTGTTCTCAATGTGTGATGAGTATTCATTCACAGTGCTGGCCCCAGCCTGGAGGTGTGGGTACCACCACTCTCATCTTCCAGAGAAGGAAACTGAGGCCCAGGCAGCTGTCGTCACCTGTCCCAGGGCCACTGGGCCAGTCAGTGGCAGAGCTGAGGTGGCAGGTCACAGTCTGCCACCTGGCACACACATGTCCAGGTTTCTAAAGTACTCTTCTGCTCATTAACCTGCTCCAGTGTCGTGGGACTCAACACAGAGGCTCAGGTCCCATTGGAAGAGGAGGACCCTGAGGTGAGAGGTGCCCGAGGGCTTGGCGAAGTCACACGGTGAGCAGGTGTGAGGTGGGTGACAGGCTCAGGTCTGTGCCAACCCAGCACGGCACCTGCCAGGCTGACGGGGACACTCCACGAAGAAGGCCCTCTCATCAAGGTCGGGACGCTAACCACTGGCCCCTGGGTTTAGACACTTTGTGTCTTTAGGGCGAGTGTGTTAATTACTCATGTCTGACTCTCTGCGACCCCACGGATTGCAGCCTGCCAGTTTCCTCGGTTCATGGAATTCTCCATAGTTCTCCTCAGATCTCAGTATTCTCCAATACTGGAGCACCCCCTCCACCAGGGGATCTTTCCCACAGAGTGGTCGAATCCAGGTCTCCTGCATTTCAGGCAGATTCTTTACCGTCTGAGCCACCAGGGAAGCTCTTAGGGTGCCGGGAGGGAAATGGACGTTGATGATGCTCTTGTCACACGCCAGGCACATTGCCAGCGTGTATTATCTTATCAAGTCTCCCCAACTACTCAGAAAAGGATGCAATGGGTTGGCCAAAAAGTTTGTTCCATACCATTTTACAGAAAAAAAATAAACAAACTTTCTGGCCAACTGAACACTATTATTTTCACCACTCACTGATGGGAAGCAGGCTTGGCGAGAAGAGATGACTTGTTCTAGGTCCACACCATAGATGCTTAGACATCTTTTAGTTTTCAGAAGCCTCCTGTTCTCTTTTCTCTGTGAATGGCACAGAGCCAAAGGGCATTTTGAGAAGGTCTGCCTGCTACAGACCTGCGTGCAAGGGAGGACGTGGGGAAAATGGTCTTGGACTTGACCTGAGCACTTACTGTGGAGCCAGGTCCCATTTGAAGAATTGAACACGCAATTGTCCCTTCCTCACAGCAACCCTTGGCGGTAGAGTCTATTATGCACACTTAGATGGGGAAACTGAGGCACAGAGAGGTTCATTGATTTGCCCGAGGCCACACAGCCAGTAGTAAGTAGATGAGAGAGACAGAAAATCTAGCACCCAAGTCTGTTTCCTTAACTCTTTGGCTATACTTTACACAATGACCATGAACGGTGGGTACTATTATAAAACCTCCTTTTTGATACTCGGAGACTAGAACAAAGAGCTTAAGGCAGCTTGTCCCAATATGACACTGTAAGTGGCAGAACCCAGCTTGACTCCAAAGAAGTCCCTCTTACCCACTCCTGAAGTCATCAAGAGCTAGACATAGAGGGGCCACAGGTCCTCAACAGGATAGGCTGGAGACGCAGGCTCTCCAGTGCCTGCTGGATTTCACTGGCTGGTTTTCCTTCCTTGTCCTTTGTAACTAAAAACTCAATTTGCAGCTTAAGGCTGCGTCCTCACGCTGCAGCTTCTCACTGATCACCCAGACTCTGCGTGAAGAATGATTTTATAAGCTAGTTGGCTTTGAAAAGCGGGGAGTGGCAGCCATTGAACGTATGCTTCTGTGGGTATGTATTTACTCAGCATATGTTGAGTGCAATTTGGGGCAGTTTGCATATTTTCTTTTTTCTTTTTTTTTTTTTTTTTGTCTCAGAGAGCAATTTAAGAGAAAAGAGAAGAAGAAAAAAAAAAAAAGTCCACCCCAGAATGGAGACAGATGTCATTATGTCGGACCTTGAGGTTCCCCAATCCAGCGTTTCAGGCACGGAGGTGGGTGGATGGGAATTTACAAGAGGTGAGCATCTGAGCTGATGCTCTCACATCCCTTGCAGCCTCAGCACCAACCATCCAGCCCCACAGTAGCATCCTTCTTCATTGTCACAGCCTCCCCAGGGGTCTGTCTGACTCTGTCCTCTAGCTACTATCGATTGAGTACTAAATACCAGCCAGGCCCTGGGCTAAGCGCACACCATCATGATCCCACTGAGCTCTTCCCCCACCCCACGCTGAAGCACACCATCACACACACGAGAGCACTGACTTCTCTGGCTCAATGCTGTGCACTAGCGCAGGGTACCCAACCTCCGGGATCTAATGTTTGATGATCTGAGATGGAGCTGATGTGATAATAGTAGAAATAAAAGTGAAGTGAAGTCACTCAGTTGTGTCCAACTCTTTGCGACCCCATGGACTGTAGCCTAGCAGCCTCCTCAATCCATGGGATTCTCCAGGCAAGAATACTGGAGTGGGTTGCCATTTCCTTCTCCAGGGGAATCTTCCTGATCTGCACAATAAATGTAATGCACTTGAATCATCCTGAGACCATCCCTCCTCCATACCAGTCCCTGGAAAAAGTGTCAGTGTCTTGCACAAAATGGGTCCATGGTGCCACAGGTTTATGGACCGCCTCAGGAGGGCAACACAGATGTGCACTCCAGGAGTCCATCCGCTGATAAGCGCTCTCAACTGCTCCATCAAGGTTACCAGAGCCTCTCAGATTCGAGTTCTGATCCTGATGCTGCCCATCTCCCCATCGAAGGGACCCTGGGCACACCACATCCCTCCCTGAGCTGGCTTCCACACTCTCAGAATGGAGACAGTGCGAGCATTTGGCTGGGGTGCTGCAAGGATGCCAAGATCCAAAGTTACACTTACACACAGCTTAAGAGACATTTGTTCTTTTTCTCTCTCTCCCCACACCCCCTGCCGAAAAGGTTCTCCTCTCACCCAGGATGAACTCAGCATGTAACATTTTCAAGGATACCTTAGGAAAAGCCTGCAAGGTTTTGGGCCAACTGGGAAAAAAGTAAAAGAATACGCTCACACGAGTGCCAAAGATTCAAAGGACAGAAAGCAGCAGTCCAGGCCAGGTACACCAGAGGGAATCACGTGGAAAGGAGAGTGTTTATCATGCACTTGTGCCGTAAGGAAGCATTCATGTGTGACTCACAATGGTAGGACTGAAGCTTCATTTGGGGCCAGGTAAATAAATTAAGAGCATTTTGCTGCCAGGACACAGTTTATGCTGTAATTCTGGAGCCTAACAGAGTCTCTGACCTGTCATAGGTCCTTAGAGGTTGCATTGTGATTGCAGCTAAAATTTGAAAAAAACTGTGGACCAGCAAATGACCAATTTTGCCCTTGACCAAAGGATTATCAGTTGTACCTAGCTTAATGAGATGTGTCAGATGTTAGGTAATCCATCACCAGCAGTCAAAAAAATAAAAATAAATCAGTCTCAGGCTACATAGGTGTGAAAACTATTTAAAAAAAAGATAAAGGGCTTGATTAGCATAAAGGTCAGAGTCATGGCTACTTTTAGAAATGAGGGGTGGCTAAGACGGCAAATGGAGAGATGGTGAGGGTGTTAGGGGAGGGCTTGCAGAATGCAGGCAATATTTGAATCCTTGACCTGGGTGATAGGTATTGCTTAATTACTGATGAAACTGTATGTAATGTTTTACACTTTTTTCCGTATNTTCAACTTCAGCTTCTTCAGCATTACTGGTTGGGGCATAGACTTGGATAACTGTGATATTGAATGGTTTGCCTTGGAAACGAACAGAGATCATTCTGTCGTTTTTGAGATTGCATCCAAGTACTGCATTTCGGACTCTTTTGTTGACCATGATGGCTACTCCATTTCTTCTGAGGGAATCCTGCCCGCAGTAGTAGATATAATGGTCATCTGAGTTAAATTCACCCATTCCAGTCCACTTTGGTTCGCTGATTGCTAGAATGTTGATGTTCACCCTTGCCCGAGGCTAGGGGCGGCAGCTGGGAGGAGCCAACCATGCCCGAGGCCACGGCCAGCGGCTGGGAGGAGCAACCCAAGGAGCTGTGGCTGCACAGGTGCAGGAGGGCCTAGAGGAGCTGTCTCACATTGAAGGTCAGGAACAGCGGCGGTAAGGAGATACCCCTGGTCCAAGGTAAGGAGCAGCGGCTATGCTTTGCTGGAGCAGCCATGAAGAGACACCCCAACGCCTAAGGTAAGAGAAACCCAAGTAAGATGGTAGGTGTTGCAAGAGGGCATCAGAGGGCAGACACACTGAAACCACACTCACAGAAAACTAGTCAATCTAATCACACTAGGACCACAGACTTGTCTAAGTCAATGAAACCAAGCCATGCCTGCGGGGCAACCAAAGATGGGCGGGTCATGGTGGAGAGGGCTGACAGAACATGGTCCACTGGAGAAGGGAATGGCAAGCCACTTCAGTATTCTTGCCTTGAGAACCCCATGAACAGTATGAAAAGGCAAAATGATAGGATACCAAAAGAGAATCTCCCCAGGTCGTTAGGTGCCCAATATGCTACTGGAGATCAGTGGAGAAATAACTCCAGAAAGAATGAAGGGATGGAGCCAAAGCAAAAACAATACCCAGGTGTGCATGTGACTGGTGATAGAAGCAAGATCCAATGTTGTAAAGAACAATATTGCATAGGAACCTGGAATGTCAGGTCCATGAATCAAGGCAAATTGGAAGTGGTCAAACCCATTAAACAACAACTCCCAAAGTCCCCTACTCTCAGCCTCTAGCAAGCACATCTGCTATGACCCTTGACCATTCTGAGCTTCGGCTTCTTCTGAAAAACGGACATTGTGATCACAGCCCCTGGACCTGTGAACTGTTTCAGTGCCAACGGAGTGTTTCCTATTTGGCCCAGGCCCCTCCGTCACCCCCTCAAGTTAGTTCTCTTTCTGGGCTGGTGCTAACAGCCAACTCTGGGGTAGCTGACTGGGGAGGCTTCTGGGCACACACACAGGTCCTGCCTGCCAAGGGAGAAGGGGGCCAACGCTTCCTGCATGGCAATGAGAGGAGTTGTTCTAACCTTAATAGGTACCTACAGAACATTTCTCTTGGCATAATTAACCACATTGAGCTGGAGGCTTCAAAACCAAGCACAATACTAACAATCTAAATGTAAGTGCCCATTTGCTATTGTTTTTTCTTTCATTGCAACCTTTCTGGATATAAACAAAAGAAGCGAAAGTGTTGCTGGTTTAGATTACTCATTGCTATCACCTATAAGAAAAAAAGAATGATAAATATCACCCACCCATCCGTGAAACACGAATATGTGAAACTACCATCTCCTTGAAGAAGAGAGAAATAAATCCCTATTCAAATGAGAAAAATCTCACTTTTGGCAACAGAGCCTGTTTCAACTTTATCTATATTGTGCGTGTTTATTAGAATTTAACAAAGAGAAATTTCACGTAATTAGTCACTGGAGGATACCCACACAACCCCATAAATGTAAGAGAGGCATATTGACAGTGGCATAAAAGGAAACGCTAATTAAATTCTAATTTCCTCCAAATACTGCCAGATTGTTCAGGTATAAGCTCACTTCCTGGGTTGTTGAGCATTTACTCAAATGAGCCCAGATTCCAGATTCATGGTGCTGCGAAACACAGAGGAATCTGGAGCAAAGCCTCTCAAGAGCACAGTGAGGTGTCCTCCAGGCAGGCTGCGCTTTGCACAGCCTAGAAGAGTAGAATGGAGTCAAAGAGAGATGAGGAAGGAGGTTTAGTCAAGGGAAGTGACAGGAACCACTGAGGAATCTTCTAGAAACACAGAAATGTAAGCCAAGTTAGGAGCTGTGGGTTGGGAAAGACATAAAATGAAGGAGAAGGGTAAAAGGAGATGGAGAGAGGAAGAGAAAAGAAGAAAGGAGAATGGCCGTGGGGGCTNGCCTAGAGAATTTCATGGACTGTATAGTCCATGGGGTCATAAAGAGTCGGACACGAATGAGTGACTTTCACTCTACTACAGACTTTGGGAAATGTGTTCTGAAGAAATGAAGCACAGAAGGAGCCATCTACCCAAAAATGCTCAGAGCATGTTGTTTGTAATAAAGGGGGAACATTAAAAATATCCAACAATAAGACAAAGGTACATGACGCAATATTCCCTTTCATAAAAATCAGGCAACCACTACAAATGATGTTGATGAAGAATTTGCCCTGGTTAAGCATGAGGGTTCTGGATTGGAGATGCTTGTGTGAAATCCTTTGCTCTAGAATTTCAGAGCTCTATGGACGTGAGTGAATTATTTAAGTTCTTCTTGCCTCAGTTCTTCTACCTACATGTAAAAGGGACAATAAAGAGACCACGTCAGAGGCTGCAGAACACAGCGAACCCTCAGGTGCCCGGAGCTCTCATCATTACCACCACCACCATCCTCATCATCTCTTCACAAAATATCAGATAATAATAATAATAGTAGCAATGATGCTTCCTGCCTACATAGGGCCCGGAGCCAGCCCATTGTGTATGCATTATCTCAGTCAGTCCTAATATCAGCCTTGCCAGGTAGCCCCATTTTACTCAACAGGAATCCAAGACTCAGAGGCCTTAAGTAATCTGTCCCAAGGTCACCTGGCTAGTGAATGGCAGTGAGTTTTCTGATGCCAGAAACTGTGACCTCCTGAAGGAAGAGGTGATTGTAGGAGGAAATAAATGCATTCTCTCATGTGGTCTCTTCCTAAGGTGAAAAGGTGTTTGTGTTCATGAAATTAAAATGCCAACCATGTGTCCAGAGACACTTACAAATGGGAAGGAAAGGGATGAAAAGCCCCTTCCCCAGATGTGTATAAGAGACAGACGAAGAACAACGTTCCACAGAATGGTGGGGAGGACTGTAAGTCCCGGTGATTGCTGTAGCCCTACAGGCTGACCTGCGGGAGATGTGTATAAGAGAACGGGCGGGGGCAGTGGGGGATGTTCTCAGGGACAGAGCGCTGGGCTCTGGCATCCTGGGCAGTTCAAAAACCTGGTCAGTGTTGGAAATAGCAGCTTCTCCCCACCATCTTCAGCTTGTCACTTAACATCTGGCCTTGAAAGTGAAAGTGTTAGTCGCTCAGTCATGTCCAACTCTTTGTGACCCCATGAATTGAGTCAAAAATGGTGAGGGATCCAAGAAGCTAAGAGTTAGCAGAAGAAAAAGAAGAAGGTGTCCAAGTTCCTGGAGAGAAGGAACACAAATTCTCACTCTCCTGATACTTCAGAGACAAGGTGCAGGTGGGGCATGAAGGTAGCCGGACTGCTGCTCCAGTGGACCAGGTGGGTGGCCCTTCTCCCTCACTGTTTCTCATCCCCCTCTCCCATGCTGAGCTCTGCCAAATGAAACAGCCTTTCTTCCGGCAGCCCACCGCCACTGCATGAGGCGATATGAGACCCCTGAGGATGTGCCCTGAGAGTAGCGGAACAGAACCAGAGGGGACCATGTGCCATTCCACGGGTTTACGACAGAGGCAGCAGCCTCCCACCCTGCCAGGTGAGGTGGACAAGGGCAGAAACAGAAGCCCAGGTCATAAGACCCTGATCAGCAAGAGAAAGGACATCTGAAAGGGCACGGCCACCATATGGACCCTCTTCCCTGAGTAATTACAGTCTGACTTTCACGTGAAATCTGCCCAATATTGACAGTGAATTCAAAAACAAACAAGAGAAGCCACTATCTCAGACCACCTAGAACTGTCACCAGGATCCCAGATTTCAGATCTCCAAGTGCATGACCAGGAAAAGGGACAGAGAGAGGACAATCCCACCTCCTGCCACCAGCAAAGAATCAAACGGAGACCAGATGGGGTCTTCCAATCCTGCTTAGAACAGGGAGTCAGGGAGCTCAGACGAGAGAGGACCCAGGCCTGGCCTGGCCAGGGGAGCCTGGGAGAACGGAAGCCTCGGAGAAGGGAACCCCTGAAGACCCCTGAGGGGAGCCTCGGCTCCTGGAAGGTATGACTTCAGCTCTGCCTCAGGAGCTGCCTTGGGTGGCAACAGGAACATTCCGGAAGCCTGTCAGTGGAGCAGGAACTGTCAAAGACAGTTTGGAAACTGTAAGGAAAGGAAACTGTAAGCAGTAAGGAAACGAGCTTTCTCAGAGGAAAGAGCCATCGGTAAGCCTTCTCTGAAATAATGATCCTCGCCTCTCTTTCCCAACCAGGCAGCACTCCTCTTCCCAAAACAGGTCTGTTCCAGTAATTTCTCTCTCACCGACTCCTCCCCTAAACAGGTTCCTACTCCTGCAGACAACACCCCACATACTCCTACAAAACTGAGGTAAGCATGTAAGCCAGGTGGTTGGGTGGGTGGGGGAAGGAATGGCAGAGGGGTCGGCATATCACTTCTTTCTCATCCGTACTCTTGTAACCACTCTCGAGCCACTCTCATTGACCTTTGGGGGAAAATGAGACTTCTAAAACTGGTACACAGCTTCAGTTCAGTCCAGTTCAGTCGCTCAGTCGTGTCCGACTCTTTGCGACCCCATGAATCACAGCACACCAGGCCTCCCTGTCCATCACCAGCTCCCGGAGTTCACTCAGACTCATGTCCATCAAGTCCGTGATGCCATCCAGCCATCTCATTCTCTGTCATCCCCTTCTCCTCCTGCCTCCAATCCTTCCCAGCATCAGAAGTCTTTTCCAATGAGTCAACCCTTCACATGAGGTGGCCAAAGTACTGGAGTTTGAGCTTTAGCATCATTCCTTCCAAAGA
>SJYX01021250.1:165241-176010 GCA_006410675.1 Oreotragus oreotragus | reverse complement strand
CTCTTCACTTTCTGCCTTAAGGGTGTCATCTGCATATCTGAGGTTCTTGATATTTCTCCCGGCAATCTTGATTCCAGCTTGTGCTTCTTCCAGTCCAGCGTTTCTCATGATGTACTCTGCATATAAGTTAAATAAGCAAGGTGACAATATACAGCCTTGACGTATTCCTTTTTCTATCTGGAACCAGTCTGTTGTTCCATGTCCAGTTCTAAGTGTTGCTTCCTGACCTGCATACAGATTTCTCAAGAGGCAGGTCAGGTGGTCTGGTATTCCCATCTCTCTCAGAATTTTCCACAGTTCATTGTGATCCACACAGTCAAAGGCTTTGGCATAGTCAATAAAGCAGGAATAGATGTTTGTCTGGAACTCTCTTGCTTTTTCCACAATCCAGCAGATGTTGGCAGTTTGATCTCTGGTTCCTCTGCCTTTTCTAAAACCAGCTTGTATCTTGCTTACTAATAATAAATGACTTGATTGTAAAACTCATAAAACATACTGAACAGAGAGAACCAAATTGCAAAAATATGGCTAATTTATGTAAGGACTGCAAACTACCTTAACAAGCTCAATAATGGACATTTAGGTTGCTTCCACATCTTGGCTATTGTAAACAGCTACAGTGACTACTGGGGTGCATGCATCTCTTCGCATTATGGTGTTCCCTGGATATGTGCCCAGGACTGGGAATCCTGGATCATATGGTAGTTCTAGCTTTAGTTTTTCAGGAACCCCCATACTGTTCTCCATAGTGGCTGTACCAATTTACATTCTCACCAAACAGTATAGAGAGTTCCTTTTTCTCCACACCCTCTCCACTTTTATTGTGTTCATGGATTTTTCGATGATAGACATTTTGGCTGGTGTGAGTGATATCTCATTGTAGTTTCAACTTGCATTTCTCTAACAATTAACAGTGTTGACCATCTTTACTTATACCTGTTGGCCATCTGTATGTGTTTTTTGGAAAACTGTCTATATAGATCTTCTTCTCATCTTCTAATTGGGTGTTGTTTTTTTTTTAAATATATTGAGCTGCATGAGCTGTTTGTATATTTTGGAGATTAATCCCTTGTCAGTGGCTTCATTTGCAAATATTTTCTCCCATTCTGTGGTGTTTTTTTTTTTCATTTATGGTTTGTGTTTCTGTGCAAAAGTTTTTGAGTTTAATTAGGTTCCATTTGTTTATTGTATTTTCATTACTCTAGAAGGTGGATTCAAAAAATATTGTGCTAATTTATATTAGAGTGTTCTGCCTGTTTCCCTCTAAGAGTTTTATAATGTCTAGCCTTACATCTAAGTCTTTAATCCATTTTATGTTTGTGTATGTTGTTGGAGAATGTTTTAATGTCATTCTTTTTAATGTAGCTGTCCAGTTTTACAGGAGCCACTTATTGAAGAGACTGTCTTTTCTCCATAGTATATCTTCACCCCCTTTGTCATACATGATTTCTGGATTTTTTTATCCTGTTCCATGGGCACCACTGTTATAAGGAGCAAGTGCAAGCTCATATTCTCTTGAAAAGAGGCACTTAAGGTGGTGAGAGTGAGGCCAGGCCCCTTGAGGCCAGAGCTCTAAGGAATGACATACGGTCCTCAGATCTTGTGATACTAGGTTCATTCTTCGTAGCACAATGCAAAGCAAAACTCAAATTCAGTTAAACAATATTGACTTCCTCCTAGTAGAAGAAAGAGCTTCATTATAATTAAAGCTTCCAAAATTCTATAGGCTCTTATGTAAAGGAGTTAGCTCCCCCTCAACCCTGCAGCCCCCATTGGAAAGTTAAGAATTAATGATGCTCCATCAGTGGTGGTGTAGAGCTCATTCCTGCATCTGCCAGCTGCTTGGACTTGTCAGCCCAGGATTCTGTGCTTCTACAATGTTTTCACCGTTTTCCCTTGGTCTCATATTTCATTCATTCTCAATTCACACATTTTGTTTTCGGTATACTATTAGATTGCCTAAGACTTTGTGTATAAGCACAGATCTTAAAGCCCATCACCCTCCAGTTCTTGGCTTTAGATATCTACTGTTTGCTAAAAATACAGGGCATTACTTATCTAAGCTGTTGTTGTCATTTAGTGGCTAAGTTGTGCCCGATTCTTTCATGAGCTGTGGACCATAGTCCACCGGGTTCCTCCGTCCGTGGGATTTCCCAGGCAAGAATACTGGAGTAGGTTGCCATTTCCTTCTTCAGGGGATCTTCCAGACCCAGAAATGGAACCTATATCTCCTGCATTGCCACGCAGGTTCTTTACCACTGAGGCACCAGGGAAGCGCTTACTCATCTGAGCTGCAGGAGTCTAAATCAGGAAAGATCCGGACGAGAGAATGTCCAGCCTCTGTGCAGGCTTTGGAAGCAGCAGTGTCTTGTGGTAACTAACGGCAAGAGAGGAAAAATAGCATGGAGCTGAAGTTACCATCTTCTGCCCCTCATGTAGAAAAGTTTTTTCCCTTACACTGTTTTTAGCCTGCTCATTTCATGGGTGTCATGAAACAAATGTGAAAGCAGAAGAGAGAGGTATATTTTAAAAGACCCAGTTACATCATAACTGTTGTTGCTGTTTAGTTGCCAAGTCCTGTCTGACTCTCTTGTAACCATGTGGACTATAGCCATCAGGGTCCTCTGTCCATGGAATTTCTTTAAAACACTACACAGATACCCAGACATGTGTCTGTGTAGCTAAGGTGATTCCTCTCCATTTCTCAGTACTTTCCCTTTTCAGTTCTTATGGGCCATGACCCTAGAACTAGTATGATGGATATAAAGTTAATACATGTTTTTGAAAAAAATTGTGTTTTCCAATAATCATAGCATTGGAGGTCCAGAATGACACTCCATGTACACTCAAGTGCACGGTGGTTTGAGTCAATAGCCCTGAAATTCTACTTATCTGGACACTGCAGGGTCATCAGAAGTGTGTGTGTTCATTGCTCAGCTGTCCAACTCTTTGGGACTCCATAGACTGTAGCCCGCCAGGCTCCTCTGTCCATGGAAATCTCCAGGCAAGAACACTAGAATGGGTTGCCATTCCCTTCTCCAGGGGATCTTTCTGACCCAGGGATCGAACCTGCACCTCCTGCANTCATTGCTCAGCTGTCCAACTCTTTGGGACTCCATAGACTGTAGCCCGCCAGGCTCCTCTGTCCATGGAAATCTCCAGGCAAGAACACTAGAATGGGTTGCCATTCCCTTCTCCAGGGGATCTTTCTGACCCAGGGATCGAACCTGCACCTCCTGCATTGCAGGCAGATTCTTTTATTGTCTGAGCCACTAGGGAAGCTGGCAGGGTCATCAGATGTGGGTGCTAAATAAACATACATAAATATATATATATAAAAGAGCATCCTTTTCTTGGTCTTTGCACCCCCTCATTCCTACCCAATCCCTTCTCCACTCAGAAAAAGAAGAGCTCTGGGAAAATAAGTCATGGTTCACAATTCTAGAGACTTGACCTAAATAGCCTCAAGCTTCTCTCATCATCCTATCCCTAGTTAAGTGTTAGTTGCGTCAGTCATGTCTGACTCTTTGCGACCCCTTGGACCCCGCCAGGCTCCTCTGTCCATGGGATTCTCCAGGCAAGAATACTGGAGTGGGTTTCCATTCCTTTCTCTGGGGGGAATCTTCCCTACCCAGGGATCGAACCCCGGTCTCCTGCCTTGCAGGCAGATTCTTTACAGGCTGAGCGCTACCATCTCTGCAGGGCCCAACTTCCAGAAAAACCCCCAGGCTCAGGTTTGTTCAGGCTCACTTCTGGGCTTCAGGCAAGAACATGGTTTAAAGATAGGACCAAACACAAGGCCCAGGAGGCCCCATTCCTCACCCAGCAGGAGAGACAGGCCCCAGAAGGATGCCAGGCTCCACGCGATCCTGCCCCAGGGGGTCAGTCCCTCCTGAGCCGCCCACGACACAGCTGCCCAGCTGAGTGGGTGGCAGTGAAGGACACGGTGATCTTCACTAGCGTGAGAAGGGAAACACGTGACTACAGAGAAAGCAACCCAAGAGGAGACAGTTTACTGCTTATGGCGGCCACTGGCTTATCTGTGGAGCAAGCAGAGCAACAACATAAGCGGACGCAGCCGCCAGAGGCGACACAGCCCCACTCCATGTCTCCAGGACCACCACCCAGAGGCGTGGGGCAGAGACGGGTGGGCCAGCCTCCTCCTTCTCAAACCAGCATTTGGCAAATGAGCCCTGGAGCCCCGTCTCCTCCAGAGTGCTCCAGCCGTCTCCTGCAGGACGGCCTCTTGGTTCTCGGCTCCATGACTAGGGGCCACGGCTACTCTTGTCTTCTTTCTCGGGGGCCGGGGGCCGCTCCCCTGGGGCGGCCGGTGGTTCCTCCTGGGCCTGGCCGAGCGGGGGTCTTCCCGCTGCAGGCGGAGTGCTCTCGGGCATCTGGCTGAGGCCTGGGGAAGGCGGCCTTCCCAAAGCCTGTGCGTAGGGGGCAGCAAACAGGTCCAGGAAGCAGCTGTCCCCTCCAGGGGGCCCTCCCAGAGCCTGCGGACAGAAGGCGCTGGGGAACGGCAGGTCTGGCAGGCAGGGGTCGGCCCAGGGCACCGCACCTGTGGGGCCAAAGCACAGAGCGCGCGGCATGAAGGGGCCCCAGCGCGGTCTCAGCGACGGAGCCCCTCCCTGCTCCACAGAGACACGGGCCAGGACCCCAGAGTGGGTCTCCCCTCAGGACCAGGCGCCCACCCCCATGTCTCGAGGGCCTGGGGTTGGGGCACAGTGACACAGAGCGCACTTCGGGCGGGCCAGGCCAGGAGCCCCCTCACACGTGCGAGAGGAGCTCGGGAACCAGGGTCTTCTCCCCCTGCTTCTTCTGAATCTCCTAGGGCGGTGACTCCAGGATACCCGGGGTCCAGGTGGCCCCTCGGACACTCCCATCAGCTGCCATCTACTCTGCACTGAGTGTTTCACGCCCGTCATTCCTAGTCCTCACCAAGCCCTCAAAGAGATGGGAATGGTATTCCCACTTCAGAATTCAGGAAGCTCAGGAGAACTAGTGACGACTGAGCTGGACTCCATGCTTGGCTTTGCCTCCCTCCAAAGCTCTCTCTCTTGGAGAAAGAAATGGCAATCCACTCCAGTACGCTTGCCTGGAAAATTCCATGGATGGAGAAACCTGGTAGGCTACAGTCTATGGGTCGCAAAGAGTCGGACATGACTGAGCAACTTCACTGTCTTTCTTTCTATAGTTCCTTTAGGAGACGGAAATGGTAACCCACTCCAGCGTTCTTGCCTGGAGAATCCCATGGACGGAGAGGCCTGGTGGGCTGCCGTCTCTGGGGTTGCAAAGAGTCGGACACGGCTAAGCAACTAACACATACACAAAGCTCTCTCTTACTCTGCTCTGAAACCTCCAGGAAGCTGGAGGACGAAGAGCTTCACCAAGACAGCCCTCGTCCTGGGGTTCTCTCCCCTCTCACCCCCCTCAAACACTGTGGGGGGGGGCTTCTCTTCCAGCCCCGACTCACCCACGTTCCCGGCCAGCGGCTGCAGAAGGACGGGCCCCGACGGAGGGCCTGGGAAATAGCCCTGGGATGAGCCCCCGCCGGGGCCACTGGACAAGGCAAAGAGAGGGTCTTCGGGCAGCGGCGGAGTCAGCGAGCTGGGCAAGGGAAAGGGGTGCAGGTATGGAAACTGGGGCTGCGGGTGTTGGAAGAACTGGGTCTGTGGCGCCTGGGAGAAGGAGAACGGTCCTGGATGGCTGCTGCTGGGTTGGTACTCCTGGGGCTCCAGATCCTCTAAGTATGAGCAGGCAGGGGGTGGAGTGATGCTGTGGGGACAGAGAAGAACTTCCTGAGGCTCCGATGGTTTCATTCCTACCACGCCCTTCCCCCCTACCTGCCTCTCCACAAACCCCAGGCCTGCGGCCTCCTCCTCTTTCTGCTCCAGCTTCTCACCCTCTCCTCTACAGCTGTGATGTCCTGATCCTTCCCCTCCCCATCCCCTCACCCTTTAACCCTCACTACATTTACCAACTCCTTGCTTCTCTCGGGGCTTCCCTGGTGGCTCAGACGGTAAAGAATCCGTCTGCAATGCAGGAGACCCAGGTTCGATCCCTGGGTCGGGAAGATCCCCTGGAGGATGGAATTGCAACCCACTCCAGTATTCTTGTCCGGGGGTGGGGCAGGGAAACCCCATCTCTCAGTTACCCTCTCCACTCCCAAGTTCCATCCATCTTTCCTCCTTCCTTGCCTCCCCCAGGATAGCTCAGTACGGCCCCCGTGAAGTGGCAGACAAGTACCTTGTTCCCCACAACCCACAAGGGCCATCCTTGTGGCTGCTGTCACTGCTCAGGGAATCCAGCATCAGCTGGGGGGCGTGCACAGGTCCGAGGGGAAAGGGAAGGTTGGCTCTTCGGACAGGTGGGGGGCTGAAGAGTGGGGGTGTCACAGGCCTTCTCTGGGGGCCCTCATTCTGCAGGTTTGGGCCCAGAGTCTGGTCAGACTTCAGCAGCATGGACGGCTCTGGGAACAGAAGTCCATGGGGGCTGTGAGAGTAAGACAATGGGGAGGGGACACAGCCTTGGCAGTGCTGGAGGGGGTTACAGTGCAAGAGGCCTGGGCACCCCCTAGGGGCCCCACTGAACAAAACCGTGGAGAGTTCTGGCCGCTCCCAGGTCTTCCAAGAAAGAGCCCTTTGACTTTGCCGCCTTTCCCAGACAACCCTCAGAAGGGGATCGGCTCACCTGGAAGGGAATCCTGAGGGAGGGTCCCAGGCTCCAGGATCGCAGACTCGGTAGGTGGCAGCTCGGCCACAGAGCTGGAGGCAGACAGATCAGAGACTGCAGGTCAAGGGGTCTCTGGTCTATGACCGGGGCTTCCATGTAGGGAAAGGGACCCACATATTCAAGCTCTTTCTCCCTACGAGGCACTGGCAAGTCCCAATCCCACCTGGTCCAAATCCCTCTAAATATCAGCCAACAACTCTGGCTCAGACTGAAAAGAAGCCACCTGAGATGTGGGAGACCCAGGTTCGATCCCTGGGTTGGGAAGGCCCCTGAGAAGGGAATGGCCTCCCGTTCCAGTATTCTTGCCTGGGACATCCCACGGAGAGAGGAGCCTGGTAGGTTACAGTCCGTGGGGTTGCAGAGAGGTGAACTTGGCTAAGCGACTCACACACACATGCCCCATTAGGTGCCCAGCCTTCCAGCACCTTCCCCCTTCTAGACCCCAGGATCCCAGCTTAGACCCCGCGTCCTCCCCACAGGGAGGGTCCAGGAAGAGGAGAAAGTCTTACCTGCACTGGTTGCTGGTGGGGGCTGGGGTAAGGGCGGGACCGGCAGGTGCGTCCTTACTCTCCTTCCCATTCATTTTTCGCCACTTGGCCCGGCGATTCTGGAACCACACCTGTAGGGGAAGAGACACCTGAAGAGCTTGAAGAACAGGGCAGAGCCTGAGGCTCGGGCCCGCTGGCCCATGATGACTGTGACTGAGGAGGTCCCTGTACCACTCAGACCGGTATGAAGGGTTCATCTAGATGGGGTCTGAGCCACCTCCCTGCGTCATCTAAGGCGTGGCTGGGTGGAAACAGGCAAAAACACAGCCCTGGCTGAGGCCTCGCTCCAGCCCCTGTTGGGGAGCTGCCGAGTATGTGCTAAGCTCCCCCAGAGTCCCGGCATGTGGGCACCCCTCCACCCCCAGATCAGAGGAGTCAGCACCCTTTACCATGATGCGCTGGGGGGTGACCCCCACTGTCTGGGCAATCTCCCGGCGCTTATCGCTATCTGGATAGTGGTCGTCTTGGAATAGCCTTTCTAGCTCCTCCAGCTGGTCTGGAAGAAGAAAACACTGGCTTTGAGGATGAACACCAGTGATGAGGAAGCAGAGGAGAAACACACGCCTTCCAGGCGGGACCACTGTCCCCAGCCCAAGGGCCTGCCACAGCCTGGTGGCCAAGTTCCCGCAGTGGGCTGGGGCCTCCCCTGGCTCGGGCTTTGTGGCAGGGAGCTGCGTGGTTACTTTCCTGTTTCTTCCATGTTCAGATAAGAAAACGCAACTTTCCCCTCTGAGGGTCAGAAGTCATGGCCCTGCATAGGTCAAGGACGTTCCAGCCAAGATGATGCATAAGCTAACTGCACTCCCGTCTCCTGGGGCCACATTCCCAGAGATTGACACCAGGTCCCCTCGGGTTTCCTTTCACCTCAGGGACTTACCCGAGCGGTACAGGGTGCGGGTCTTCTTCCGGACCTGGCAGGTCACTTCCGGGGACCTCTTCTCCTGCTCCAGGTTTTGGTTGTTCTGGGCCAGTGTGTTGAGGAGGTTGGCCACATGGCAGGACCCCCGGCCTAACCCACAAGGCACGGGGTTGTACGTGGCCCGGGCTGGGTTAGTGCTGCTGGGAGATGCTGTTGAGGCCGGACCCACATCCCTAGGCTTCTTCTGCTCGCCGGCAGCTGGAGAGTAGGGCCTCTTCCCCAGCCTCCCCTCCGTCCCCGGGAAGGGAGGCCCTTGCCCCTGAGGCTGGGGCCTAGGCGAGGCTAGGCTCCTGTCTTGGCGGAGAGCCCCTGGGCTGGGGCTCTGGAAGGCTCTCCCAGCCCCAGCCCCTTCCCCAGGGGCCTCTGACGGCCGCTTCTCCCCAGAGATGGTGCAGGAAAGAGGCACGTCCTTGCCTGGGGCGTCCTGAGTGTGGGGGGCTGACCTCTGCAGGGCTTCCGCCTCCTCCTCCAGCCTGGCAGCAGGGGACTTGCCTCCACCCCCCTGGCCTGTGGAGAGCCAGCACCCCGACTTCAGCCCAGGAGAAGGAAGAGCCTGGCCCAGGAGGACATGGTGCTTTCTGCTCTGCACCTGGTGTCCTGTTTGACCTTAAGCTTTCACTTGTCTACTTAGCAAATGCGGTAACAGTTTCAGGCATGCCTTCCTAACTCTACTGTGAGGATCACATGAGGGAATCCTTCTTGCCTGGAGAGTTCCATGGACAGAGAAGCCTGGCAGGCTACAGTCCATGGGGTAACAAAGAGTCGGATACGACTGAGCTACTAACACATACGTACATACGCAGCTTGGAAAAGCGAAAGCACGCAGATGCTAGCTAGCATGAGGGGTCTGAGCTCGTGAACCTAGATGATGGGGGAGTGATCCTAATTTGCGGGGAACTTACTCCCTGGGAGTTCCCAGTTTTCTCCCAGACACCTAGACTATGAGTTTGTGACGGAGACTCTGCAGCTGATCAGACTGGATCCCGGTCCTGCTCCGGACACAGCGTCAGGGCTAAGCAGGGACACGGCAGGACTGAGTGGCGTCCGGGGGCCCAGACAAGAACATCAAAGGGGAGCTAACAGGAATGTCTACCCTCATCTCCCACAGAACTGGCTCTCTCCTCAGCGACCCTCCTCACCCCTCTACACACCCTCATCCCCTCCCTGCAAAGCGGGACCTCAGCCAAGGGCCTGGAGCCCAGGCCAGCCCCCCTTTTACAGGTATGGAAAGATGACCTGATGGGCACTGAACGTTCCCGTCACTCAGCCTCCAGCTTGTCTGTCCTTTTCTGAGCTACGACTGATTTATCAGGAGTTTACCAGGTCCTGGGCATGGTGCTAAGCACCTTTCAAGGATCAGTCCGGTCTGCATTTAATCCCTGTGAGGAAGGCATAGGCATCTCTCCCTCTAACAGATGAAGAAACGTGGATGGCAGCGTTCAGTGACTTGCCCAAACTCACAGCGCAGGGCTCTTGTTCACTAGATGGAGCCCTTCCGAGGGTCACCAACCTGCCCCTCATTTCCCTCCCAGCTTATTCATAACCTCCAGAACTCTCTCAGGTCAAGGAGCTGCTGTGTTATTTCTTACAAAACTGGAATATTTTTATTTTAAAAAATTTTGGGGAATATTTTTAAGTGGATGCTCACTGTTTTGTTTTGGCCCCCACAGCATGTGGGATCTTGGTTCCTCCACTAGGGGGCTACCCAGGCCCCCTGCATTGGAAGTGCCAAGTCTTAACCTCTGGACCATCAGGGAAGTTTCCAAGAGCGAGTTTTTCTGTTGTTGGGGTTTTTTTTTTTTTTTTTTTTTTTTTTAATGAAAGTTGCATGAGGTTGACTAGCTTAAGGAACAGCTTGCTAACGACATGTAAAGAAGGATGTAGGTCACAGGCTAAGGTGCTTTGTCAGATTGTTCCCTAGCGTACAAGCGGGTGACCAGGGTTTGCAGGCTTCTACTCCATAACTAATCCGGGAGGCTGGATGGGGAAATGCGGAAGAAGGCACACACTGCTTTTACAGTATTTTTGGAGCACTGGAGCCTAGCAAACCCGGTACATAGTAGGTGGTCACTAAAGGCAATGGATCAGAGTGATAGCTTTCCTAAAGTGGCTCAGCGGTAAAGAATCCGCCTGCCAATGCAAGAGACCCGGTTGCAACCCTGAGTCAGGAAGACCCACTGGAGAAGGGAGTGGCACTTCTTTGCTTAGAGTATCCTTTCCTGGAGAATTCCATGGACAGAAGAGCCTGGTGGGCTACAGTTCATGGGGTCGCAAAGCGTCGGACACGACTGAGCGACTGAAGAACAACAAATCAGGGTGATAGGCCCTGGTAAGAAAGGTGATGGGTCTTGGAACCTAGAACAGCAGAGCCTCAACCCTGCTTTCCTTCTCTGCGTGTAGAGAGATCAGAACCCCAAAACGGAAGGGTGCCGTGGGGCGGGCTCCCTGGCCCGTGACACCCCCTCGAATCCCCCTCAGTTCCCAGCCTGGACCCCCCCGAGCTCTAGCGGCCTGGCCGCTGGGCCCCCGGGCTCCCGCGCACTCACCCCGCAACTCCGGGCCTGTCT
>SJYX01021250.1:90055-165181 GCA_006410675.1 Oreotragus oreotragus | reverse complement strand
CCCGAGCTCTAGCGGCCTGGCCGCTGGGCCCCCGGGCTCCCGCGCACTCACCCCGCAACTCCGGGCCGCGCTCCCGGGTTGGCTCCATGGCCTGGACTCCCGCACGGGGCCGCCCGCCTGCCCGCCGCCTAAAGAAGCCTCGCGCGCGGGCAGGTGTGCGTCCGCGAGGCCCGCCCGGGAGGGCGGCGCGCGGGGCAGCTGCAGGGCGCGAGGCCCGGGGGCCACGCAGCTGCCCGCCCCCGCCGCGGCCGAGAGTGGCGGGTGCGGCCGCTCCCTGGGGCTGGGGGGCGGCGCACGCGGGGCGCCGGGGACAGCCCGCCTCCAGGGCCCGCGTCCGGGAGGCTGCAGCCGTCACCAGCGCCCACCGTCTCCCAAGGCCGGCCTTGGCACTGGGCTCCGGGGGCGGCTTGCGCCTTGAGACGGAGTCCTTCCTTGGGAACCGCGGAAGGCGACCTAGGGAGCCACTTGTCCTGGGAGCCCCAAACCACTGCTCCCTTGAGGTTCCCCCAAGCCTAAGCCCCCGAGACCCCCTGCCGATTGGAAGGTTCCCTAGAGCCCCGAGCTAGAGGAAGCCAGGCCACAGGGCGAAGTCTACACGTCTCGGATGGACACAGTTGCAGGAGCCCCGGAGGCCACAGGTAAGCGGGCGGAAGGCGGGGAGGCCTGTGTGCTGCTCAGAGTTTTGGTCTCAGTTTTCACCCGCTTGAGACCACTTTTACTCGCCGAAAATGGGCGGAGGACACAGAACAAAGATCCTACAGGCGCGATCTTTGTGACGCTTCGTTCACGGAACGTTTCTTGCCTTCTTTATAAAAGAATTTAAGAATTTAAAATTCTCATGGCGTCGTCCTCCCATCTGCGCTTGAGTGGGAGGTGATGGCCAAATTGACACAGGTGCTTGGGGGTGGGGGTGGGGGGCCGTCCAGGACCGAATCCAGGTGTTTTGCTTTTAGGATTGAAAAAACTCTGGACAGCGCGTGCTTTCAGGCTGTAATCACCTGGTTCTATGTTTTTTTTCTGCTCCTTAAATTCTTTTGAGGTGCTTGAATATACATGTGAACTTTGGAAGGCTGGCCGTTCTAAAATATAGACATATGAGCAAGTTAATTTTGTGATAACATGATCAAAATTCCAGGCCCTTTGGTGTTTCATTCTGATTCTGGTAAGAGCAATATCCTCAGGTAAATAAGCGTTTTAGAGTGTGAGGCCTGTTTCAGCTAGAAATCTGGGCCATGTGAGCCAGAAAGAGAGGGCAGCTAAGTGGCTTTATTTGTGAAAAGTCACCGTTTGGTGACATGGTGGTAAATGGAATACAGTAGTCTGCCTGATTAAACATTTATAGGACAGTATCTGCCACAGAAGCTTACTGGTGCAGAAGGGATTAGAACAAGGACACAAGAGAAGGAACAGTGTCCATTCCACAGGGAGAGCAGTGGTGGGTTAGAAGGATGCACAGAGGAACAGGAGGCTCTGCTGGACTCGGATTGGGGGCGGGGTAAGGAAAGGCCTTCAGGGACGGGGTAACACAGATCCGTGAGCTGAGGCTGAAGGGAGAGGCCTTGCTACTGTGTCACAGCCCTGCTTAAACGCTGCGGTGCCCCCGCCCTGCCTCACCTGCCTGTGCGATAAAAACCAAGCTCGCGCTTGGTCTGGTCCGAGGTCTGGTCCTTTTCTCTGAAGCCTCAGCTCGCTTGCTGCCCACACCCACGCACCCCAACTTTATAGTCTCTCTTGACCATGTGTTTTTCAAGGAGCTTTTGCTGAAACCCCTTGGATCAGAATTTCTTTGGGAATTTGTTTAAAATGTAGCTTCCAGGCCCTATTCCCAGACATTTTAATTGGTCGGTCCAGAGAGGCATCTAGAAAGTGTAACAAGCCTCTCAGCTTCAGTTCAGTCGCTCGCTCAGTTGTGTCTGACTCTGTGACCTCATGAATCGCAGCAGGCCAGGCCTCCCTGTCCATCACCAGCTCCCGGAGTTCACTCAGACTCATGTCCATCAAGTCAGTGATGCCATCCAGCCATCTCATCCTCTGTCGTCCCCTTCTCCTCCTGCCCCCAATCCCTCCCACCATCAGAGTCTTTTCCAATGAGTCAGGTCTTCTCATGAGGTGGCCAAAGTACTGGAGTTTCAGCTTCAGCATCATTCCTTCCAAAGAAACCCCAGGGTTGCTCTCCTTCAGAATGGACTGGTTGGATCTCCTTGTCGTCCAAGGGACTCTCAAGAGTCTTCTCCAACACCACAGTTCAAAAGTATCAATTCTTCGGTGCTCAGCCTTCCTCACAGTCCAACTCTCACATCCATACATGACCACAGGGAAAACCCTAGCCTTGACTAGACGGACCTTAGTCGGCAAAATAATGTCTCTGCTTTTCAGTATACTATCTAGATTGATCATAACTTTTCTTCCAAGGAGTAAGCATCTTTTAATTTCATGGCTGCAGTCACCATCTGCAGTGATTTTGGAGCCCAGAAAAATAAAGTCTGCCTCTCAGGTGATTCTTATTCACATTAGAGTTTGAGACACTCGGTAGATCTGCAAAAACAAAGTCAACTGAAGCCATCCTGGGGATGGAGTGGGGAAAGTGGGTGGTGCGGGGTCTTTGTGGGGGAGGGACCTTTTGTCCTTTACTGAGGAGTCTGCTGTAGTGCAGAATTAATCTCTTATATTAGGCTATCCTATCTCATTAAATTAAGAATAAATCATCCTTCCCTGCCATCATTTATGTTGTATTTTCTGGTTGCCCTCTGCCTGGGTGAAGGTCAGAAGAGCAAAGACTGAATTACCCATAGACTGGCTGCCACCCTTGCACAAAACTTGGAAAAATACGAGGTCTAATTGTATAAAAGGGTTTGCTCTGAGGCTTAAGGAATTGAAGATGTTGGCATTTTCTCTCTCTTTCTTTTTTTAGAGTTTGTGATTTTATTAATAATTCTTTGGGCAAAAGTGAAAATACAGATTGAAGGAAGAAGATGTGGGCATTTTCTAAATATGTAAATGATTGAATTTGTTAGGCTTGGGCTATGACATTCGGGAAATTGAAGTTCTCTTTCTTTTTTTCTTCTTCTTCTTTCCATTTTTTCTTCAATAATATTCTTGCCTTGCTGTTTTATGGCTTTTCAAAAATGGTATGGTTTTGTTTGTTAATTTACAGGAATATTTGATTTAGTTACTGTAAGTGAATTTAGTCTAAGAAGGCTTGGGGGTGTGTCTTGATGTGTTGGTTGAGAAGGGAGTGTTTTTATAATATATGTGTGAAGAGTTCCATATTTCACAGAGAAGCTTCAAGGGAAGAAGGCAGCGGACTGCTCTTTATTGGGAGGGCAAAAAAAATGTCTATTTTGGGGTACTTGGAAATATTTATTTCTAAGTCTTGGTATAAGGCATCTTCCTGATCTTTAGGCAAGTTCATGTACGAAACCTTGTTTAGAGGGAAGGGTTTCCTTTAGGGGTAGGGGAGGGGGTTGTCCTTAGTTTTCAGAGCCAACTGTAAACCACCTCCTGTATCCTTTTAGGAAGAGCCATTTATTCCAACCTCTTTTCTTCTCCTTGGTAAAATGACATCAAAAAAGAAGAGGTCTGATGCTACGAAAGAATATAGTGAATCTTTTTTTTTTTTTTTTTCTCCCGGAGTTCACTCAGACTCATGTCCATCAAGTCAGTGATGCCATCCAGCCATCTCATCCTCTGTCGTCCCCTTCTCCTCCTGCCCCCAATCCCTCCCACCATCAGAGTCTTTTCCAATGAGTCAGGTCTTCTCATGAGGTGGCCAAAGTACTGGAGTTTCAGCTTCAGCATCATTCCTTCCAAAGAAACCCCAGGGTTGCTCTCCTTCAGAATGGACTGGTTGGATCTCCTTGTCGTCCAAGGGACTCTCAAGAGTCTTCTCCAACACCACAGTTCAAAAGTATCAATTCTTCGGTGCTCAGCCTTCCTCACAGTCCAACTCTCACATCCATACATGACCACAGGGAAAACCCTAGCCTTGACTAGACGGACCTTAGTCGGCAAAATAATGTCTCTGCTTTTCAGTATACTATCTAGATTGATCATAACTTTTCTTCCAAGGAGTAAGCATCTTTTAATTTCATGGCTGCAGTCACCATCTGCAGTGATTTTGGAGCCCAGAAAAATAAAGTCTGCCTCTCAGGTGATTCTTATTCACATTAGAGTTTGAGACACTCGGTAGATCTGCAAAAACAAAGTCAACTGAAGCCATCCTGGGGATGGAGTGGGGAAAGTGGGTGGTGCGGGGTCTTTGTGGGGGAGGGACCTTTTGTCCTTTACTGAGGAGTCTGCTGTAGTGCAGAATTAATCTCTTATATTAGGCTATCCTATCTCATTAAATTAAGAATAAATCATCCTTCCCTGCCATCATTTATGTTGTATTTTCTGGTTGCCCTCTGCCTGGGTGAAGGTCAGAAGAGCAAAGACTGAATTACCCATAGACTGGCTGCCACCCTTGCACAAAACTTGGAAAAATACGAGGTCTAATTGTATAAAAGGGTTTGCTCTGAGGCTTAAGGAATTGAAGATGTTGGCATTTTCTCTCTCTTTCTTTTTTTAGAGTTTGTGATTTTATTAATAATTCTTTGGGCAAAAGTGAAAATACAGATTGAAGGAAGAAGATGTGGGCATTTTCTAAATATGTAAATGATTGAATTTGTTAGGCTTGGGCTATGACATTCGGGAAATTGAAGTTCTCTTTCTTTTTTTCTTCTTCTTCTTTCCATTTTTTCTTCAATAATATTCTTGCCTTGCTGTTTTATGGCTTTTCAAAAATGGTATGGTTTTGTTTGTTAATTTACAGGAATATTTGATTTAGTTACTGTAAGTGAATTTAGTCTAAGAAGGCTTGGGGGTGTGTCTTGATGTGTTGGTTGAGAAGGGAGTGTTTTTATAATATATGTGTGAAGAGTTCCATATTTCACAGAGAAGCTTCAAGGGAAGAAGGCAGCGGACTGCTCTTTATTGGGAGGGCAAAAAAAATGTCTATTTTGGGGTACTTGGAAATATTTATTTCTAAGTCTTGGTATAAGGCATCTTCCTGATCTTTAGGCAAGTTCATGTACGAAACCTTGTTTAGAGGGAAGGGTTTCCTTTAGGGGTAGGGGAGGGGGTTGTCCTTAGTTTTCAGAGCCAACTGTAAACCACCTCCTGTATCCTTTTAGGAAGAGCCATTTATTCCAACCTCTTTTCTTCTCCTTGGTAAAATGACATCAAAAAAGAAGAGGTCTGATGCTACGAAAGAATATAGTGAATCTTTTTTTTTTTTTTTTAGTTTATGTGGAGTTAACCATATAGTTAGTTTGCTGCTGCTGCTAAGTCACTTCAGTTGTGTCGGACTCTGTGTGACCCCGTAGACGGCAGCCCACCAGGCTCCTCCATCCCTGGGATTCTCCAGGCACGAACACTGGAGCAGGTTGCCATTTCCTTCTCCCACAGTTAGTTTAAACACGTGAAATAAGCATTATCTGTCCTTCCTCCCTCCTTCTCTATAATGAGGAAAATAACCAGTAGAAGGTGGTTGACTGAGAAGCGTTTTCAAAGCAGAAACACGGGGTAATTCATTCTTGGCCTCCATGCCTCCACGGGAGTACAGGGCAACAGGTCATTGGAAGCCCTGGGACCAGAGGCAAGAGTGCGGTTGTGAAAGGCAGAAATGTGAACCGGCCCTGGGTTGGGAGCTCACAGTCCCAGCAAACACGGGCGATCAGGGCCCCAGGAAGCAACCAGGAAGAGAGCACCGCCCAAGGTGGAGCAGGGCAAAGGAGAACAGGCTGTCCTGGGCCTGAAGAAGGCACGTGGCTGGACAATCAGATGAATGCCACGGGCTTACTGCGACAAAGCTGAGGGTGGCTGCGACTGGGGGAGACACTGGGGCTGCTAAGAGTCTCTGCGGAGCTGCTTTGCTTGGGAAACCCCAGGAAAGGCTGCTTGGAGGTTGCTGGTGATGGGCATTGGGAACACCTGTCTTAGAGCAGAACCCGCCCCGGCAGTGAGCAAACAGGTTCTGGCATGAACGCTCCTGATCACTTCTAACCCCCATGCCCTAGACTCTCAAGGTTTTCTGCATCTAACAAGAATAGTGAGTCTGTCTAAGCAGTGTGGTTACTGCTGCTCGTTTTTAACTAGGCCGTGCTCATAAGGGGCTTCCCAGGTGGCTCAGATGGTAAAAACAAACAAACAAACAAAAAAAACCCCACCTGCCAGTGCAAGAGATGCGAGTTTGATCCCTGGGTCAGAAAGGTAGGTCCCCTGGAGAAGGGAGTGGCAACCCACTCCAGTATTCTTGCCTGGGAAATTCCATGGACCGAGAATCCTGGCGGGCTACAGTCCGTGGGATTGCAAAGAGTCAGACATGACTTGGTGACTGAACAATGACAACTCATAATATATCACCATGGCTTGTGTTTTTGTAATTTGCAAAGCACTTTCCCTTCCACGTGAATCCGCTCCCTGTACACCTCTGTTTTACAGACAGACGGTCTCCTTTCTGCTCCCTTCTGCCCCTCTCCAGGATCGCAAAGCTGGGTGCTCCCTAGAGCCTGGCATTCGAACTTGCCTCAAAACCTTGCCCTGACTTTCCCTCAGGCTGCATCTGTGTCTCCCTCCTCGTCTCCCCTGACCCACACCCCCACTCCTGTCTCCTCAGAGTCTCCTCTGGTTCTAACCCTCTCAACCTCGCTCTGGATGGCCCTCGCCTTCTCATGCCTCAGGGCCACTGATCACATTGTTTATAGGCCTGAAACGTCCAGTCCCTTTTACCTCTGGCAAAGTCTTACTCACACTTCAAAGCCCAACCCGCGTGTTCTCTTTCCTGGGAAGTCTGTCTTGGCTTTCCAGCGCCAGAAGGAACTGCTGCTTCCTGCGTGCTCCCGCTGTGCCCTGTTCCCAACGATGCCTTACACCACCTAACCCAGGCTCACCAGAGGAGAACTCTGTGAACTCTCCACCAGCCGCTGAGTTCTTACGCCTTAATAAACATCTGTTCACACCAGGCACTTCCTACCTGCTCTATAAATATCAGCTGCCTGAATTTTCACAACCCCAGAAGATTCTGTCATTAGCCCCATTTTATCACGAAGAAACTGACATAGAGAGCTTCTGTGCTTTGCCAAAGGTCACAGAGCTGGTAAGCGGCACACCCAAGAGCTGAACCCGGTTAGTCTGGTTCCCGCCTGTACTCGTAACCACTGGGCTTTCCTGTTTATTTCATTTATATCTATGTCAAGATCCTCCTGGGCTTGGATCAGTAATTGTTCGTTGACCAGAAATTGATCACCATCGCCAGGAGTTAGAGAGCAGAGGAGGGAGGGAGGTGGCTGTATCTGGGCAGGGGAACCGCACTGACGGAGCTGTTCTGAATCCCGACCGTGGTGGCGGGTGCATGAGTCTACACTGAGATAAAATGGCGTAGAACTAAACAGGGTTGGGGGCTTCCCTGGGGACTCTGGTGGTAAAAACTCTGCCTGCAATGCAGGAGACCCGGGTTTGATACCTGGGTCAGGAAGATCCCCTGGAAAAGGGAGTGGCAACCCACTCCAGTATCCTTGCCTGGAGAATCCTATGGACAGAGGAGCCTGAAGGCTGGAGTCCACGGGGTCACAAAGAGTCAGACACGACTGAGGGACTGACACACACTTAAACAGAGCTGACCCTGGAACAGCATGAGTTTCAACTGCACAAGTTCGTAAATGTGCAGATTTTTAAAAAAATAATACTGTAGAATTACATGATCCATAGTGTATTAGCAGATGTGGAACCTCACATAGGGAAAAGCCACAGATACAGAGGCTGATTATAAATTGTGCATGGATTTTCGACTGTGCAGAGGATTTCGACTGACCTCTGCATTGTTCAAGAGTCAAATATATATGGGACTCTCGAGGCAAGAATACTGAAATGGATTGCCATTTCCTTCTCCAGGGGATCTTCCTGATCCAGGGATCGAACTCAGGTCTCCCACTTTGTAGGCAGATTCTTTACTGTCTGAGCCACTGGGGAAGCCAAGTCCAGGCAAGAATACTGGAGAGGGTTGCCATTTCCTTCTCCCAAGGGATCTTCCCAACCCAGGAATCCAACCCAGGTCTCCTGTATTTCAGGCAGATTCTTTACCAACTGAGCTACGAGGGAAGCCCCAAGTATATATACATATACATGCAAATGAGTCTGTGTAAAAACTGGTGAAATCTGAGTAAGGTCTGTGGATTGTACCAGTATCAGTTTCCTGGTGTGATTTTTTACTGTAGTTATGCAGGATGTTACCACTGGGGCAAAGAAATATGGGATCTCTCCGTATGATTTCTTAACACTTCCTGTGAAACTACAATTATTTCTCTGATGTCCAGGTGTAGGGTCATGGCTCCCAGGAGAAGGTGCTCTGCCAGGAGCCCTCAGGGTATGGGACGAGAACTCTGCCTTCTGGCCAGAGTGAGTTTGTCGCTATTCTTTTCTTGCTTTCAGGACATGGACTCGTATCCTCCTGAGCTTTGATCCTTCATGGTCTCCTGTGACCTGGTTACCCACCCCCTCCAGAGCCAGTTAATTGTGTGAAAGGTAAGGTCACATCAGGCTCAGCAGGTTCCTCTGTGCTTAGGGCACCAAGCTTTAAGGTCTACTAACATTAGAGTGACAATTCCAGCTCTTTGGAATTGAAGATGACCTGCCCTTGTGTTTAAATGTCTCCTTTTGCTTGATATCAGTCAAGAGCAGGATCACTAGTGTAGGTTAGAAGCTACCAGCAACTTCCTTTGCCTGCTGGAGGGGATGGTGAAATATTAATAAAGCATGCGTTTAAGTGGGACAGAGAGATGAAGTGATAGAAGACTAGATTGATAACCCGAGAAAAAATTAGGCCAGCAAAACCTGTCGCAAAGTTTGTTGGAATGACAAGGGGGCAGTAGAACGGGACGGGCTGCTAGACCCCATTTTAAGCTTCCAGAAAGACTTCTGGTCATCTCTGTCTTGTTAACTGAGGTGCTGTGTGTGCTATTAAATTGATACAAGGGAACGTAGGCCTTGCCTGGGCCACCTGGCGTTCAGTTAGGCTGTGTCATGCAGAGTTCCAGAGAGAGGGAGCAAAAAGCAACAGAGACGGGGAAAGACATATTTGGAATCAGAGATGCACCAGACAGTATGGACATGAATTTGAGCAAACTCTGGGAGATAGTGGAGAACAGAGCAGCCTGGTTGCTGCAGTCCACGGGGTCGGAAAGAATTGGACACAACTGAGCAGCTGAACCAAAGCAACAAGAAGATGGTGTCAGATCTGTCTTCATTAGTCGGGAGATAAAATTTCTGATCTGAACTCTCAGATATGCTGCTCCATGGCCCACGTGGTTTGGGCTCACCAGCAAGGGCAAGCACTGCTGGCTTTCAGACTTTTCAAGCTTAACCTTATTTTCAAACGGAACTTCCGATTCCCGCCCGAAAACTCATAACACCCCCAAGCCTCCCCGTCTTTGTATCAGTCACCCAGTTGGAATCATCCTTGATTTTGTGCTCTTTCTCACAGCTTACTATGAGCTGTGACCATTCAGCCTCCAAAGCCTTTAACTTTTCATCTCAGAGCTTTTGACTTCTCTCCATCATCACCAATCCAAGCTCCTCTCCTCTCAGGCCTGTTCTTTCTTTAGTGACAGCTTCTTAAACGCATCTCGTGTCTCCACTCCTATCCCACTGTAATCCATCCTCCACAGACTGGCTAGGGAGAGAGTCTTAACATGAAAAGTGCCGTATGTGACTCTGCTGTTTATATGCTTTGATGACTTCCCATTGTACTGGGAGGAACATAAAAACAGCTTAGGAAAGCCCTGCACGATCTGGCTCCCGCTTCACCTCAGGTCCTCCAAGCATCTTAGACATAAAACATTCTTCTGTCCCAAGGTCTTTACATATCCTGTTCCCATGCCTGCAGACCCTCTTGGTTTTTATGGCTGATTCCTACCCAGGTCTTGGCTTAAGTGTTCTTTCTCCATGCAGAGTCCTTTGGCCACATTATCGACCTGACACCTACCTCCTAATATTTTCCCTGTTTTTATTACTATTCTTAACACAACATGCAATTATACTTTAGTTTGCAGACTGTCTCCTCTACAGTATCTTGAGCTCCCTGGGTGCTGAAACTAGTGGTTTGTTTCGCCAGTACAAATCTGTGTAAGCAACGGCCTTGGCGTGGTGGCTGACTTAGGCATGTTAGCTGTTTGGCTAATGAGTGTGTGTGTGTGTGCGCTCTCTCACATGCTCAGTCGGGTCCGACTCTTTTGCAGTCCCGTGGACTGTAGCCCACCACGTTCCTCTGTCCATGGAATTTTTCAGGCACAAATGCTGGAGTGGGTTGTCATTTTCTCCTCCAGGGCATCTTGCCAACTCAGCAATCAAACCCAAGTTAAATCTCCTGTATTGGCAGGCGGATTCTTTACCACTCGCACCACCTGGGAAGACAGATGAATGGATGAATAAAAATATGGGGTTTTGTTGTTGTTTTTTTTTCAGTTGGAAGGGAGAAAAAGATGATCAGATTCATGGTACAAATTGCAGTTTCTGGTAATTCACAACCTGATCTATAACAGGATTTAATAAGGCCATTAGATTGGAAAGCTTCCTGAAAGTGTTGGCCATTTTGAGAACTGAGGAGACCAGAACCCAGGGGTAATCGGTGGCATCTTAGTGCTTGTTGTAAGGAACGCAGCGAGACTCGGCATGCCTCTTTGGTGATGTCCATATTCATCAGAGGCCATGGCTTTTCAGAGAGAAAGCAAAAGCCAGAGCTGCAGCTTGTTAGGGCTTCTTCAGTCTTCAGAGAAAGACGCAAGCAACTTTATATTTAGAATGGGTTTTTTATAGACCACATATAGGTGGATCTTATTCTATGACAGCCTCTGCCTTAATTTTTAAGATGTTTAGTCCACTTATACAATGTATCATTCACAAATAATGATTATTAATATGGTTGGGTTTAGACAATCCTCTTGCTATTGTTTTCCATTATCATAACTTTTTATGCCTTATTTTTGAGTTCAGTCTCTCAGTCAGTGTCCAACTCTTCGTGACCCCAGGGACTGCAGCAGGCTTTCCTGTCCATCACCAAATGCTGTAGCTTATTCAAACTCATGTCCATCGAGTTGGTGAGGCCATCCAACCATCTCATCTTCTGTCATCCCCTCCTCCTTCTGCCTTCAACCTTGCCCAGCATCAGGGTCTTTTCCAATGAGTCAGTTCTTTGCATTGGGTGGCCAAAGTATTGGAGCTTCAGCTTCAGCATCAGTCCTTCCAATGAATATTCAGGACTGATTTCCTTCAGCACTGACTGTTTTGATCTCCTTGCAGTCCAAAGGACTCTCAAGAGTTTTCTCTAACACCACAGTTCAAAAGCATCAGTTCTTTGGTACTCAGCTTTCTTTGTGGTCCAACTCTCACATCCATACATGACTACCGGAAAAACCATAGCTTTGACTAGACAGACTTTTGTTGGCAAAGTAATGTTTCTGCTTTTAATCACTGACTGTTTTGATCTCCTTGCAGTCCAAAGGACTCTCAAGAGTTTTCTCTAACACCACAGTTCAAAAGCATCAGTTCTTTGGTACTCAGCTTTCTTTGTGGTCCAACTCTCACATCCATACATGACTACCGGAAAAACCATAGCTTTGACTAGACAGACTTTTGTTGGCAAAGTAATGTTTCTGCTTTTAAAAATGCTGCCTCGGTTGGTCATAGCTTTTATTCCAAGGAGCAAGTGTCTTTTAATTTCATGGCTGCAGTGGCGGTCCACAGTGATTTTGGAGCCCCTGAAAACAGTCTGTCACTGTTTTTGTTTTTTCCCCATTGCCTTGAAGTGATGGGACTGGGTGCCATGATCTTAGTTTTTTGAATGTTGAGTTTTAAGCCAACTTTTTCACTCTCCTCTTTCACTTTCATCAAGAGGCTTCTCAGTTCGTCTTTGCTTTCTGCCATAAGGGTGATGTCATCTGCATATCTGCAGAGAAGGAAACAGCAACTCTCTCCAGTATTCTTGCCTGGAATCGTGTGGACAGAGGAGCCTGGTGGGCTGCTGTCCATAGGGTCGCACAGAGTCGGACATGACTGCAGCAACTTAGCATGCATGCATGCATTGGAGACAGAAATGGCACCCCACTCCAGTATTCTTGCCTGGAGAATCCCAGGGACAGAGGAGCCTGGTGGGTTGCCGTCTGTGGGATTGCACAGAGTCGGACACGACTGAAGCGACTTAGCAGCAGCATCTGCATATCTGAGGTTATGGATATTTCTCCCGGCAATCTTGATTCCAGCTTGTGCTTCATCCAGCCTGGCCTTTCTCATGATGTACTCTGCATATATGTTAAATAAGCAGTGTGACAGTATACAGCCTTGACATATACAGTTCCCCAATTTGGAACCAGTCTGTTGTTTCATGTCCAGTTTTAACTATTGCTTATTGACCTGCATATAGATTTCTCAGGAGGGAAGTGTCATTTTTGAGTAATTAAGTGTTTATATGATTCAGTTTTATCTCATTTGTTGGCTTATGAATAATAACATTGATTTATGACATTTTTTGACTTTTTTTAGTGATGGCTTTAGGACTTTGTGGGTACATGTCTAACCATCACTGAAGCTTACCTTCAAGTGAAATTATACCATTTCACAAAAAATATAAGAGCCTTCCAACAGTGTATTTCTATTTTCTCTCCCTTTCTACTGTTGTCAAACCTTTCTCTTCTACATGTAATAAAACATAGAATACATTGTTACTATTTTTTGCTTTCAACAGTTAGTGATTTTTTAAAAATACTTAAAAAAATATCATATAGTAACACATATGTACAGAATCTAGAAAGATGGTACTGATGAATTTATTTAGAAATAGACATAGCGAACAGACTTTTGGACACAGGGTAGGAGAGGAAGGGGAGGGTGAGATGTATGGAGAGAATAACATAGAAAGTTACATTGCCATATGTAAAACAGTCAATAGGAACTTGCCAAATGACTCGGAACTCAAACAGGGGCTCTGTAACAACCTAGAGAGGTGGGATGGGGAGGGAGATGGGAAGGAGGTTCAAGAGGGAGGGGACATATGTATATACCTATGGCTGATTCATGTTGATATTTGGCAGAAAACAAAATTCTGCAAAGAATTATCCTTCAATTAAAAATAAAAAAAATTTTAAATAAGAAAAAATACTATTTTATGTTTACTTACATGTTTACCATTAGTAAGCATTTATTACTTTGGAAAGAACGGATTTCCATATAGTATAATTTTCCATGTTAAATTCCTTTACCATTTCTGGTAAGAAATAAATTTCTTACCATTTCAATGGTAAATTTCTTACTATTTCTCAGTGGTATAAATCTGATGATGGATTTATATGTCTGAATAGTCCTTATTTTACCTTTATTTTTGAAAACCGGGTGTAGAGTTTTAGGCTGACAGTTGTTCTTCCTTTTGGTACTTTATATTTTTTTAATTTTTATTTTAAAATTTTACTTGGTGGAAAATGGCTTTACAGTTTTGTGTTAGTTTCTCCCATATAACAATACAAATCAGTCATAATTGAATATATATGCACACACACACACACACATATATTTCCTTCTCCTGAGCCTGCCTCCCCTCCCTCCATGTCATCACAGAGTGCCAGGTGGGCTCCCTGTGTTGTTTAGCGGCTTCCCACTGCTTTACACATCATAGGGTGTATATGTCAATGCCGCTTTCTCAATTCACCCCCCTCCCCACTTTCCCCCACTGTGTCCACTGTGTCTCCTCTAGGCTCATCAGGACCATTTTTCTAGATTCCATACATACGCCTGGTTTTCTCTTTATGACTTTTTCTCTTTCTGACTTGCCTTACTCTGTATAAGAGGCTTTAGGTTCATCCAGTTCACTATAACTGACTCAAATTTGTTCCTTTTTATGGCTGAGTAATAGCCCACTGTAGAATGTACCACAGCTTCTTTATCCATTCATCTGTCATTGGACAACTAGGTTGCTTCCATGTCCTGGCTATTGTAAATATTGCTGCAATGAACACTGGGGTACATGTATCTTTTCAGTTCACTTCAGTCGCTCAGTCGTGTCCGACTTTTTGCGACCCCATGAATCGCAGCACGCCAGGCCTCCCTGTTCATCACCATCTCTTGGAGTTCACTCAGACCCACGTCCATCGAGTCCGTGATGCCATCCAGCCATCTCATCCTCGGTCGTCCCTTTCTCCTCCTGCCCCCAATCCCTCCCAGCATCAGAGTCTTTTCCAATGAGTCAGCTCTTCGCATGAGGTGGCCAAAGTACTGGAGTTTCAGCGTTGTAGTTTTCTTAGGATATATGCTCAGTAGTGGGATTGCTGGGTCATCCTGGAGAAGGAAATGGTAATCCTGGTAGATTTATTCCTAGTTTTTTAAGAAATCGCCATACTGTTCTCCACACAGTTGTACCAATTTCCATTCCCCTCAACAGTGCAGGAGAGTTCCCTTTTCTCCACATCCTTTCCAGCGTTTATTGTTTGTAGATATTTTAATGATGACCATTCTGCCTGGTGTGAGCATTCCTCTAATAATGAGTGACATTGGGGATCTTCTCGTGTTTATTGGTCATCTGTATGTCTTCTTTGGAGACTTTTGGTACTTTAAAGATATGAGTCCACTGTCTTTTGCCTTGTATTGTTCCTGAAGAGAAGCCTGCTATCATTCTTAAATGTGTTCCTCTGCCTCTATGCCTTTAGTGGATTTTAAGATTTTTCTCTTGATTACTGGCTTTGCAGATTGATTATCACGTACCTTAGTGTAGATTTTTTTTTAATGTGTCTTGTGCTGAGGGTTCGTTTCACTTCTTGGATTTGTGCATTCTTAGTTTCCAGCAAGCTGGGGGATTTTTCATCCATTATTTCTTCAAATATTTTTTCTGCCTCCTCTTCTCGTCCCTTCCTTGAGGACACCAACTATACTTAGCCTTTTGAAGTTGTCTTATGGTTCACTGAGGCTTCCCTGGTGGCTCAGAGGTTAAAGCGTCTGCCTGCTGCTTTTCTCTTTTTAGTAGGCCATTTCTTCTCTGTGCGTCATTTTGGAGAGTTTTTATTTCTATGCCTGAAAGTTTTCTAATCTTCAGTATCTATAGTTAATTCCATTCAATTTATTTGTCATCTAAGACATTGCTTTTTTTTTTTCCCATCTCTAGAAGTTTGATTTGGATTTCATGTCCTCCATGTTTCTACTTAACATACACACATTGTCCTTTGCATTCTTGGATGGAATGTAATTATGTAATTTATCTTGTATGGAATGTAATTTTGAATGTAATCACTGAATGTTCTTATCTACTGTTATTGAGTCTGTTTCTATCAATATGCTTTTGTCCTAATCATGAGTCATATTTTCTTGCTTCTTTGAGTATCTGGAAATGTATTGGATGTCAGACGTTTTACCTTGTTGTATATATAGGAGATGTGTATGTAAATAGATACATTTACATCTATATCTCCTATGTATACAACAAGATCTGTGTGTGTATACGCACACACACAAACACACACATATATAGTTTATTCTTGAGCTTTGCTCTGTGTTATTTTAATCTTTTCAGGACTCACTTCTAAGTTATGTTACATAGAACCTGAGAAGCGTTCAATCTAAGACTGACGTTCCCTGCTTCAAAGGCAATACCCTTCTGAGTACTTTACTTGAGGGATCCTTCCACTCTGGCTTCCAGGACTACAGACTATCCCTGGCACTGTGTGAACTCCAAGATTGTTTTGCCTTCTCATTGGTTCTTTTCCCAGCTAAGGTAATTTCCCCACGCACATGCAGTGATCAGTGCTCAAGTGGGGACTTGAGGGGAATCCGCTGGAGATCTCTGGGTCTCTTCTGCAGTATTCTCCTCTCAATGCAGTTCTCTCCGCTCCGTGTAGGACTTCCTTTCCAGTACTCCATCCTGTGAATTCCCTGAACTCTCAGTCCTGTGTCCTCAGCTGGCCCTAGAATTTCCTCCAAGCAATAACTGGGGTAATTGTAGGGCTCCGTTCATTTGTTTCTCGTTTCTCAGGAATGACTGTTCTGCATCGGCTGTTATTCAGTGCCTGAAAGTCATTGTCTCACAGATTTTGTATAGTTTTTAACTTTCTTTTTTTAATTTTAATTTTTACTTTATTTTACTTTACAATACTGTATTGGTTTTGCCATACATTGACATGAATCCGCCATGGATGTACATGAGTTCCCAATCCTGAACCCCCCTCCCACCTCCCACCCCATATCATCTCTCTGGATCATCCCCATGCACCAGCCCCAAGCATCCTGTATCAAACTTGTTTAAGACGGTAGGGTAGATCTTATGCTGTCTTTTACTTCATATTGGCTGAAAGTGCTCACAAACTACCTTATAAATTTCAGTTAGTTCTCCCCTGCCTACAAAGTCAAGTTCAGACTCCTTAGTTTAGCCTACCCAGTCCTTCACAAGCTGACCTCATGACGGCCCCAACCCTCACCCTACCCATTTTCAGTAAATCAAAACAATTTGCCAAATCTTGTTCGCATCCAAACTCTCTCATCCTCAGTGCGTTGTTGTTTAGTCACTAATTCGTGTCCAGCTCTTTGTGACCCCATGGACTGCAGCATGCCAGGCTTCCCTGTCCTTCACCATCTCCCAGAGTTTGCTCAGCTCATGTCCATTGAGTCGATGAAGCCATCCAACTATCTCATCCTCTGCCACCCTCTTCTCTTCCTGCCTTCAATCAATACATTGCACGTGATCTTCTCTCCACCGAGGAAGACCTCCTTCCAGTGTATCCCCCGTCTAGCCAAATCCTACTTGTTCTTTAAGACCCAGCTTAATTATGTATTCCTCTCGTAAACATTTCCAGACCTCAGTGTTAGTTACTCCTGCATGTTCTCTCAGCACTGAGGCTGTACCTCTGTCATAGATGTAGGACACTTTTATAGAGATCCTTAGGCTTCTCCTCCTCACTGAGGTCTCCTAGTCTTCTTGAGGGTAATAACTTCTGTGTTTTAGGCACATTTTCATCCCTCAGCCTCGCCCAGGACCCGACTTGTAGTAGGTTCTGGGCAAGTGTTTGCTTAAGGAATGAACGTCCTGTCTCAGCGCAGATGGTGTTGGCTTGCCCATTTGCAGAACTTGGAAATTATGAACAAGAAAACTGAAACATGACTTGCGCCAGAAGAGCTGCCGTCGTGTGCAGGTATTGCACGTGTTTATCAGCGAGGGTGCCGAGCAGGGGCCGTTTTCTTCTAGGACATTATCCCACCATTAAAGCAGTTTATGACCAGTAGTTTTGTCTCTCTNCACTGAGGAAGACCTCCTTCCAGTGTATCCCCCGTCTAGCCAAATCCTACTTGTTCTTTAAGACCCAGCTGAATTATGTATTCCTCTCGTAAACATTTCCAGACCTCAGTGTTAGTTACTCCTGCATGTTCTCTGAGCACTGAGGCTGTACCTCTGTCATAGATGTAGGACACTTTTATAGAGATCCTTAGGCTTCTCCTCCTGACTGAGGTCTCCTAGTCTTCTTGAGGGTAATAACTTCTATGTTTTAGGCACATTTTCATCCCTCAGCCTCGCCCAGGACCCTACTTGTAGTAGGTTCTGGGCAAGTGTTTGCTTAAGGAATGAACGTCCTGTCTCAGCACAGATGGTGTTGGCTTGCCCATTTGCAGAACTTGGAAATTATGAACAAGAAAACCGAAACATGACTTGCGCCAGAAGAGCTGCCGTCGTGTGCAGGTATTGCACGTGTTTATCAGCGAGGGCGCCGAGCAGGGGCCGTTTTCTTCTAGGACATTATCCCACCATTAAAGCAGTTTATGACCAGTAGTTTTGNGGGAGGTTCAAGAGGGAGGGGACATATGTATATACCTATGGCTGATTCATGTTGATATTTGGCAGAAAACAAAATTCTGCAAAGAATTATCCTTCAATTAAAAATAAAAAAAATTTTAAATAAGAAAAAATACTATTTTATGTTTACTTACATGTTTACCATTAGTAAGCATTTATTACTTTGGAAAGAACGGATTTCCATATAGTATAATTTTCCATGTTAAATTCCTTTACCATTTCTGGTAAGAAATAAATTTCTTACCATTTCAATGGTAAATTTCTTACTATTTCTCAGTGGTATAAATCTGATGATGGATTTATATGTCTGAATAGTCCTTATTTTACCTTTATTTTTGAAAACCGGGTGTAGAGTTTTAGGCTGACAGTTGTTCTTCCTTTTGGTACTTTATATTTTTTTAATTTTTATTTTAAAATTTTACTTGGTGGAAAATGGCTTTACAGTTTTGTGTTAGTTTCTCCCATATAACAATACAAATCAGTCATAATTGAATATATATGCACACACACACACACACATATATTTCCTTCTCCTGAGCCTGCCTCCCCTCCCTCCATGTCATCACAGAGTGCCAGGTGGGCTCCCTGTGTTATTTAGCGGTTTCCCACTGCTTTACACGTCATAGGGTGTATATGTCAATGCCGCTTTCTCAATTCATCCCCCCCCGCAACTTTCCCCCACTGTGTCCACTGTGTCTCCTCTAGGCTCATCAGGACCATTTTTCTAGATTCCATACATACGCCTGGTTTTCTCTTTATGACCTTTTCTCTTTCTGACTTGCCTTACTCTGTATAAGAGGCTTTAGGTTCATCCAGTTCACTATAACTGACTCAAATTTGTTCCCTTTTATGGCTGAGTAATAGCCCACTGTAGAATGTACCACAGCTTCTTTATCCATTCATCTGTCATTGGTTGCTTCCATGTCCTGGCTATTGTAAATATTGTAAATATTGCTGCAATGAACACTGGGTACATGTATCTTTTCAGTTCAGTTCAGTTGCTCAGTCGTGTCCGACTATTTGCGACCCCATGAATCACAACACGCCAGGCCTCCCTGTTCATCACCATCTCTCGGAGTTCACTCAGACGTCCATCGAGTCCGTGATGCCATCCAGCCATCTCATCCTCGGTCGTCCCCTTCTCCTCCTGNATATTGCTGCAATGAACACTGGGTACATGTATCTTTTCAGTTCAGTTCAGTTGCTCAGTCGTGTCCGACTATTTGCGACCCCATGAATCACAACACGCCAGGCCTCCCTGTTCATCACCATCTCTCGGAGTTCACTCAGACGTCCATCGAGTCCGTGATGCCATCCAGCCATCTCATCCTCGGTCGTCCCCTTCTCCTCCTGCCTCCAATCCCTCCCAGCATCAGAGTCTTTTCCAATGAATCAACTCTTTGCATGAGATGGCCAAAGTACTGAAGTTTCAGCGTTGTGGTTTTCTCAGGATATATGCTCAGTAGTGGGATTGCTGGGTCATATGGTAGATTTATTCCTAGTTTTTTAAGAAATCGCCATACTGTTCTCCACACAGTTGTACCAATTTCCATTCCCTTCAACAGTGCAGGAGAGTTCCCTTTTCTCCACATCTTTTCCAGCGTTTATTGTTTGTAGATATTTTATTGATGACCATTCTGCCTGGTGTGAGCATTCCTCTAATAATGAGTGACACTGGGCATCTTCTTGTGTTTATTGGTCATCTGTATGTCTTCTTTGGAGACTTTTGGTAAAGATATGAGTCCACTGTCTTTTGCCTTGTATTGTTCCTGAAGAGAAGCCTGCTATCATTCTTAAATGTGTTCCTCTGCCTCTATGCCTTTAGTGGATTTTAAGATTTTTCTCTTGATTACTGGCTTTGCAGATTGATTATCACGTACCTTAGTGTAGATTTTTTTTTAATGTGTCTTGTGCTGAGGGTTCGTTTCACTTCTTGGATTTGTGCATTCTTAGTTTCCAGCAAGCTGGGGGATTTTTCATCCATTATTTCTTCAAATATTTTTTCTGCCTCCTCTTCTCGTCCCTTCCTTGAGGACACCAACTATACTTAGCCTTTTGAAGTTGTCTTATGGTTCACTGAGGCTTCCCTGGTGGCTCAGAGGTTAAAGCGTCTGCCTGCTGCTTTTCTCTTTTTAGTAGGCCATTTCTTCTCTGTGCGTCATTTTGGAGAGTTTTTATTTCTATGCCTGAAAGTTTTCTAATCTTCAGTATCTATAGTTAATTCCATTCAATTTATTTGTCATCTAAGACGTTGATTTTTTTTTTTCCCATCTCTAGAAGTTTGATTTGGATTTCATGTCCTCCATGTTTCTACTTAACATACACACATTGTCCTTTGCATTCTTGGATGGAATGTAATTATGTAATTTATCTTGTATGGAATGTAATTTTGAATGTAATCACTGAATGTTCTTATCTACTGTTATTGAGTCTGTTTCTATCAATATGCTTTTGTCCTAATCATGAGTCATATTTTCTTGCTTCTTTGAGTATCTGGAAATGTATTGGATGTCAGACGTTTTACCTTGTTGTATATATAGGAGATGTGTATGTAAATAGATACATTTACATCTATATCTCCTATGTATACAACAAGATCTGTGTGTGTATACGCACACACACAAACACACACATATATAGTTTATTCTTGAGCTTTGCTCTGTGTTATTTTAATCTTTTCAGGACTCACTTCTAAGTTATGTTACATAGAACCTGAGAAGCGTTCAATCTAAGACTGACGTTCCCTGCTTCAAAGGCAATACCCTTCTGAGTACTTTACTTGAGGGATCCTTCCACTCTGGCTTCCAGGACTACAGACTATCCCTGGCACTGTGTGAACTCCAAGATTGTTTTGCCTTCTCATTGGTTCTTTTCCCAGCTAAGGTAATTTCCCCACGCACATGCAGTGATCAGTGCTCAAGTGGGGACTTGAGGGGAATCTGCTGGAGATCTCTGGGTCTCTTCTGCAGTATTCTCCTCTCAATGCAGTTCTCTCCGCTCCGTGTAGGACTTCCTTTCCAGTACTCCATCCTGTGAATTCCCTGAACTCTCAGTCCTGTATCCTCAGCTGGCCCTAGAATTTCCTCCAAGCAATAACTGGGGTAATTGTAGGGCTCCGTTCATTTGTTTCTCGTTTCTCAGGAATGACTGTTCTGCATCGGCTGTTGTTCAGTGCCTGAAAGTCATTGTCTCACAGATTTTGTATAGTTTTTAACTTTCTTTTTTTAATTTTAATTTTTACTTTATTTTACTTTACAATACTGTATTGGTTTTGCCATACATTGACATNGACTGGAGTTTCAGCTTTAGCATCATTCCTTCCAAAGAAATTCCTTAAGATAATGTGTATTGGAAATTCAAGCTTCTGGATTGTTCTTTTTTTTTCACTTGTCATAATACTTTTACTTTTTAATTTTATTTTTAATTGGAGGATAATTGCTTTACAATATTATGATGGTTTATGCCGTATATCAACATGAGTCAGCCACAGGTATACATATATCCCTTCCCTTTTGAACCTTCCTCCTATCTCCCACCCCTTTAGGTTGTCACAGAGCACCAGATTTGGGTTCCTCGCATCATACAGCAAATTCCCACTGGCTATCTATTTTACATATGGTAATATATATGTTTCAATGCTTGATTGTTCTTGAAAGCTGACAATTTAGAAAGGAACAAACATTTTGGAAGCCTGACTCCATAATCAAGATGGAAAAGGGTAATCAGCTGTGTCACCAAATAAAGCCAAACCCACCAAAAATGTAAAGAAAAAGCCCCTGAGTTTATTTACTTGCTTGCCAGGCAAGAGAAGACAGAGAACCGAAGAAATTCACTGAATGACTTGGGGATAGTGGGAGCATGGGTCGAGGGGCTTTATCTGCTAGAATGAAGGCTTCATAATGGTTATGCTGGGCAGTGATTGAAAACTCCCTCCTCTCTGAATGGCCCAGGATACTCCACACGTCTATATATGATTTACTAAAACAAGTCCATTCATCAGAAAAGTGTCCATAACTCGATCCCGTTACTAAAACAAGTCCATTCATCAGAAAAGTGTGCATAACTCGATCCCGTAAGGGTCTGACAGATTACTCAAAATTCTAAGTCCTTGAGCAGCTTGGTTTGAATAATGGTTTGCTGAAAGTTTGTGATTGTTTAACGATATCACCTGGTTGGAAACAGTTTTGGTGAACCCTAGCTTTGATTTTGATCTCTCCTAGTCATCTGTAGCTGTAAGTGGAAGGTTTCCTTTTATTGGGGTGATAGTGTGGTTTTTCCCATGAAGACATTTGGAGGAACACACCCAGTTTCACATAGGGAAGGGTATGGAATGGGCTTTGTATTGGTAGGAGAAAATTAATGATGTTACACACCTAGGACTCCTAACAAACTACCAAATGCTGAAGAAAAGAACTTGAACTCTGGAGAAGGTAAAGGTTAGTTTTGCTTTGCAATTTAGCCACCCGTTAGCTTGACAAATTTACCTATGTCTCGGTTTTTTTCATGTAAAGCAGACATAAGAGCATCGATCTCGTTTCAGTTGATGGGAGGAGTAAGTGAGATAATATAAGTAAACCAAGTCCCACAGTGGCCTACCTGCTCCTTACATGATAAACAGTGAACAGCTGATGGCTTTCCTGGCCTGCAAACCCCCATCCACATGCACCCCTATGTAAGCGAATGCCTCAGCTTTTCCTCCATCCCCTCTGGACTCCTGGTTTCCTTCTGAGCATTCTCCTCCCATTCTTGCCCCCGCCTTTCCCTGTTTATCCCCTTTTATTTCTCCCTTCTCCTTTCGGTACTCAAGATACTATTTGTAGGTCCAAAAGATATTATTGTTCGGTCACTAAGTCGTATCCAGCTCTTTGTGACCCTATGAACTGCAGCACGCCAGGCTTCCCTGTCCTTCACCACCTCCCTGAATTTGCTCAGACTCACGTCCATCGAGTCAGTGATGCCATCCAGCCATCTCATCCCCTTTTGTCTCCTCCTCCTCTTGCCCTCAGTCTTTCCCAGCATCAAGGTCTTTTCCAGGAGTTGGCTCCTCACATCAAGTAGTACTCAAGATACTACTTGTAGGTCCAAAAGATATTATTGTTCGGTCACTAAGTCGTATCCAGCTCTTAGCGACCCCATGAACTGCAGCACGCCGGGCTTCCCTGTCCTTCACCACCTCCCTGAATTTGCTCAGACTCACGTCCATCGAGTCAATGATGCCATCTAACCATCTCATCCTCTTTTGTCTCCTCCTTCTCTTGCCCTCAGTCTTTCCCAGCATCAAGGTCTTTTCCAGGAGTTGGCTCCTCACATCAAGTGGCCAAAGTATTGGAGCTTCAGCTTCAGCATCAGTCCTTCCCATGAATATTCAGGGTTGATCTCCCTTAGGATTGACTGGTTTGAGCTCCTTGCCATCCAAGGGACTCTCAAGAGAGTCGTCTCCAGCACCACAGTTCAAAAGCATCAATTCTTTGGCGCCCAGCCTTCTTTGTGGTCCAGCTCTCACATCCATACATGACTACTGGCCAAACTGTTAACTTGACTCTATGGACCTTTGTCGATGAAGTGGCGTCTCTCCTTTTTAATACGCTGTCTACATTTGTCATAGCCATTCTTCCAAGGAGCAAGTGTCTTAATTTCGTGTCTGCAGTCACCGTCTGCATTGATTTTGAAGCCCAAGAAGATAAAATCTGACACTATTTCTGAATTCTCCCCATCTATTTGCCATGAAGTGATAGGGCCGGATACCATGACCTTTGCCTTTTGAATGTTGAGTTTTAAGCCAGCTTTTTCACTCTCCATTTTCACCATCAAGAGGCTTTTTAGTTCCTCTTCACTTTCTGCCATTAAGGTGGTGTCATCTGCATATCTGAGGTTGTTGATATTTCTCCCGGCAATTTTGATTCCAGCTTGTGATTCATCCAGCCCAGCATTTTGCGTAATGTGTTCTGCATATAAGTTAAGCTGGGTGACAATATACAGCCTTGTTGTACTCCTTTCCCAATGCTGAACCGGTCCCTTGTTCCATATCTAGTTCTAACTGTTGCTTTTTGTCCTACATACAGACTTTTATTCATATTTTTCAATACTAAGTTAGCTACAACTGTAGTACAGAATTCCTCTTTGTTATAAGGTTCTAAATGCTTAGTGTTGGAAATTGAGCTTCTTTGGGGAAGGTAAATAATCAAATGCAACTACTAAGGAGTTTTAGATTTGGCAACATCAGAGAATCAGCATCATAGATGCCCAGAACCAATAAGTATGTCTCCTTTTATCCCTCATCCCAAATACAGAGCCTTGTGTAGCCTATAGCATCATCCTGATTTTCCTCAAGCAGCAGAAACCTTCTGTGACTGGGTTGGAACTACTGAGCGAGGCTGGGTGGTCTGTCATTCTCTATGACCACAAAAGAAATTGGACAAGATGTGGGGATTCTAGGAGACAGAAGAATTAGTGGGATTAGGAACGAACAGATGCCCAAGATCATGCAGAATTAGTGGAGAACTGGGTACCTGGTTACAGGAAAAGAAATGATATGCCTTTGAAAACTTATGAGACTCCTGATTACTGGCCCTAAAACCTGAGAGGAACTCTCAACTTTTCCCACCGTTGTTTACTGCGTCTAGCTTGAAGCTTTCCCTTTGCTAAAGGAAGACTTTTTCTAAAGGAGTAACACAAATGCATGGTAGGTAGTGACGCAGAATGATCACCGTGTTGTTTTGCAACCTCTTTAGGCAAGTTTGAGATTCCGATGTTGACTGTACATAAGGGNACTCTCAACTTTTCCCACCGTTGTTTACTGCGTCTAGCTTGAAGCTTTCCCTTTGCTAAAGGAAGACTTTTTCTAAAGGAGTAACACAAATGCATGGTAGGTAGTGACGCAGAATGATCACCGTGTTGTTTTGCAACCTCTTTAGGCAAGTTTGAGATTCCGATGTTGACTGTACATAAGGGGCCATCCATTAAAGATGTGTGCAGTGTGAATCTTGAAGCCGGTTCTGGATTCTGTAGACTGATGTTGAATTAAATTTCAGAGAGAGAGAGTTTTGGGTGGCTCAGCGGTTAAGGATCTACCTGCAATGCAGGAGTAGCAGGAGAGATGGTTTGACCCCTGGGTGGGGAAGATGCCCTGGAGGAGGGAATGGAAACCCGCTCCAGGATTCTCGCCTGGGGAATCCCCAAGGTCATAGGCGCCTGGCGGGCTACAGTCCATAGAGTGGCAAAGAGTCAGACACGACTGAAGCGACTTACGCACATGCACACGCACACACTCACACACACAGAGAGAAAAGAGTAGCTTTATTGCTTGGCCAGGCAAAGGGGGCTACAACGAGCTAACACCCTCAGAACTGTATGTTCAACCTGGAGCAGGTAGAGAGAAGTTTCATAGTAAATGGTTCAAAGAGAGCAGGGTCAGCTCATGGACATTGTGCTCATTGGGTGGTAGTGAAGTCAGTGGGAGGCAGCATCATCAACCTTCTGGTTCCAAAGGGTCTGGGGTCTACATGCTGCTGGGCAGCATGCTGTTAACTCCTCGCAGCAGGTAGGGGTTTCAGCATCTGCATGAGAGCTCAAAGACTCCGTCATGTGTACCCCTTGAGGGGGAGTCGCGACTTTGCTCCAAGGCTGAACCATTGCTTCTTCTGACTATTTCCCGCCTATCTCACAGCCTGCCCTTCCCTAAATAACAACTGTTTGAACCTGCTGTTGGAACTCACGAAAGGTACTGGAGGCTGAATTAAGCCCCTTTCCTGTAATCAAGAAATGGGGCACACAGAAAGGCTTTGGTGCCCAGCAGCCCCACAGGGTCCTGGCTCCTCTTGATCTTGCCAACTAAAGGACATACTCACAACCTAAAAGTTGAGAGTTATGTTATATTCGCTAGGAATTTTTAGGACTTCAAGCCTGGGTGGCGACATCTCAAGTAACCCTGAGAGAACTGCTCTGAGGAGAAGAGCCAGGTTATATTGAAGTTTTGCAACAAAGCACATGTCAAAATGGTTATTGTTAATGAGAGAAAATCAGATATCTCCAATTAGGGAGTTGAGTGCTTTTCTATATATGGAAAGATGCGGGAGTCTGGGCTCACTGAGATCATTCCTTTGATATGCAGCTGCTGGGGCCAATATCCTGTGTTTGCACATCTGAGGTTCCTCAGGGCTCACCAGCTCGGCGTAGGCTGTGGCTGCACGCACTGATGACTGACGCCTTTTGCTAATGTGGCAGGAACTATGCCAATTCCGAGTCTGAAGATATCAGAGGCAAGAAGACAAGTGACCTGCTGCCCACTGACTATTACATGAAGGTAGAACAAGAAGACATTAGCTGCAATAAACACACTCTGTAAGGTCAGGGATGGGCGTGCTATGCATTTACTCTTCTTTCCTCTCACGAGAAAGCGGAAGCTTTTCTTCCACTTTCTGGCCTTTCTCTGCTGTTCGAGGGGAGGCTCACATTTTTAAATATAAGCTCTCCCACTACATAATCAGTCCAATGCTTCCAGTTTCTTTAGGAACTTCTACCCACCTATTTGCATTGTTAAGTCTCTCCCCAGCCCCCCATGGATTTCATCCCCTCTCCTTGAATGAATTTTATCGATATATATGAAGCATTCTGTGTGCAAAGCAGGATGCCTGGGTTATAGAATAACATCGATGCAGAAGACTCTTGATCCTCCGTGGTGCTCATAATCTCATGGAAACAGGTGGGAGAGAGAGACTGCCTGATAAGTTTTTGAAAACTAACTTTGGGTTACGCTTCCCTGCTGCGCTGCGCTGAGTGGGGGCTACTCTTCACCGTGGCGCCTTCTCTTATGGAGCACAGGCCCTGGGTACCCAGGCTTCCGCGGTTTCGGCCTGAGGGCTTAGTTCCTCTCAGGCATGTGCGATCTTCCCGGACCAGCGACAAAACCCACGTCCCCTGCATTGGCAAGTGAAACCTTAACTACTGGGCTACCAGGGAAGTCCCTGGTAAGATCTTTTTGAGATACTAATTTGCACAGGCGTGTCTTGGTAATGTTACAGGCTGGGTTCTAGAGCACTGCAGTAAAGTAAATCTCAGAATAGAGTCACGTGGCATTTCAGGGTTTCCCAGTGCATCTAAAAGTTATGCTTACACTATACTGTAAAATATTAAGTGTGCGATAGCATTATGTATTTTTTTAAATGTATGTGCCTTAATTTAAAAGCATTTTATTGGTTAAAAATGCGAAGCGTCATCTGAGGCTTCAGGAAGTTGTCATCTTTTTGCTGGTGGAGGGTCTTGCCTCAGTGTTGATGATTGCTGGCTGGTCAGAGCGGTGGTGGTTGAAGATTGGGATGGCTGTAGCCATTCCTGAAACTAAGGCAGTGATGATGTTTGCCACATCAATTGACTCCTCCTTTCATGAACGATTTCTCTGTAGCATGAAATATTGTGTGATAGCATTTTAGCCACAGTAGAACTTGCAAAACTGTGTCAGTCCTCTCAAACACTGTCATCAGTAAACTCTCTTAGTTTCTGTGGCAGTCTCAGTGCTTTTTTCTTTTAAGATTTTTTGACATGGACCATTTTTAAAGTCCTTACTGAATTTGTTACGATATGTTTTATGTTTTGGTTTTTTGGACACGAGGCATGTGGGCTCCCTGACCAGAGATCAGACTTGCACGCCCTGCATTGGAAGGCAAAGTCTTAACCACTGGGCCACCAGGGAGGTCCCCTCAATGCTTAAGCAATCCTTTGACCCTTTGCTCTCTGAGCATGCATTCTCTTATATCTTTATATTTCTTTCTCTTCGGTACCTGGAGGAAATTATTATGGATTCTAATTTTGGCCTCTAGTGTTCTCCAACTCTTATAAGCATAGGCAGAAAAGGAATTTATCGAAAAATATGTGAGTAGTTCAGAACTTCAGGGGTGGGCAAGGCTGGGAATGTCATATATGGGAAAATGACTCAGCAGAAGTCAAGTTCCCACCCAAGGCAGAGCCTGGGTTGGGCCTGCCCACGAGCTTCCTGGCACGAGGGAGGCCAGTGCTGTGAATTACACTTCTTCACTCTCTCTTGTGTCTTTGAGACTCTCCTTTAAGACCCAAAGTCCGGGGAGCAGCACCTGACTGATGTGGTCTTGATACTTCCTAACTCTCTGCGATCAGGATTCAGGTCAGGTTTGCATCAGGTTCCCGCTGTTATTTACAGTCAGCATCTGTTCCGATTGGCCCATACCTGGTAGGGTAGAGGCAGGAATAGCTGGTTTCTAGGTTCTGACAGTGAGAAGCAGAGGCCTCCTCCCACCAGAATCCACACAGTAAGGCTTCTTCCAAAATAGGAAGGTCTGGAGGCTGAATATATAAACAAACTTGCCCTCTGAGGGTTATTTCCTGCCTCTGTTCTATCAGGAAATCCAGGTCCATCCTAGATCTGGAACTCGAGCCCTCCTCTCTCTCTCCTTCGTCTCCTGTCTTTACAGCTACCTTCAGAGCCTTCCTCTCGATCGGTCTGTGCTCCTCCAGACGTATAAAGACCAAGCACACCGTCTCTTTCCCCTTCTCGTCCCGTGGATTCCTTCAAGAGTCACTGGGGAAACTAGTTAAAAACGCGGATTCCTTGATTCAGCCCCTCCCGCACCGCCCTGAAGTCGTGCTTCGGCAGGAGGGTCCAGGGTGCTTCAGGCTTCTCAGGCGGCCCGGTGGTGTTTCTCCTTGTGATGGAGATTCTTTCTGAGAAACAGGGTTCCAGTCTGTTATAAACTCTGGCTGACGTTTTCCTCTGCCGTCTCTCAGATCTTTCATTTCCTCAAAGCCTATGCCTTCCGTACGGTGCACGCCGTTTCCAGGACCACGTGTCTCCATTATTGGTTCATCATCTGTGTGTGTCACCAGCGCTGGAGAACCTCTCGGAGGCAGCTCGGGGGGGTCGCCAGGCAGGCAGAGGGAGACTGCCTTCTAGTTTTCACTGCCCTGGAGATTTGACTGTTCGCCCAGAAGTGAGGTTCTTTGTGACTGCTCTGGGTGATACCGTAGAAGTTACCCAGAAAGGCACGGGTATTGACCAATCAGAACAGATGCTGACTGTAAATAACTGTGGGAACCTGATGCAAACCTGACCTGAATCCTGAGTGTCATAAGTAGTAGTTCGTTGTTGAGGTCCTTCAATAGACCAGAACCTGGTGGTCTGGAGTCGACAATGAGAAAGTGAAAGGAGAGAGGCTAGTATTTCCTGGGTTTTGCAGCCGGCTTTTGCGTTCCAGGAAATCAGCCAGAAATAGTGAGGTAGAGAGAGAGAGAGACAGAAAGAAAAGGAAGACAGGGGGACCCAAGCTCTGATGGAGCAAAGGTGTTTTAATCAACATGGTGTGGGTCTTACAAGGTAGTTATTCTCAGCAGAGATAAAGATTAAAATTCCAGACTTACAAAACACAGGCGATCCATATTAGAGAGAGAGAGAGAGTTGTAAACAATCACTTTTACTGTGTGGTTCACAAGAAGGAAGAGGGTACTTATTACCATGTTGAAAACTAACCAAGGAAATGCCTGGATCCCTCAGCCCTGTGAAAGGCTTGCCTCTCCTCTTAATTCCTGAATATCCAGGAATTAACTGGGAACAGAGGATTCCTGACAGATCCAAAACAGCACACAGGAAGCCTCCTGTTAAATGCTTCCTGACAGTAAGTCTGATTGGGCTTCTGGTTCGGCAGCCCCACAGGCCTTCACGGAGGCCCATCTGCACAGTCACGCCACAAGTCAGTGAGCTGGCAGGAGTTCTGCAATATGCGTGTCAAATGTGACCTGCAGTAGGAGCCATTCCCTTTCATGAGGACATTAGAACACGCCGTTATGAATTCCTTTAGGCACCCTCCTTTCCAGACTTCATGCTGAATTCAAAACTTTCTCCTACCACACTGCTATTCACAGGAAATTATTCTGAGGATCTCTTTCTTTTCCCTTTTCACTGCTCTGCCCCCAGTAGTACAGCCTTACCTCCCATCTTTCCGGTCAGCAAGGGGTTAGAATAAAGAGGCTGCCTCCCTCTGCACGGACAGTTTTTTATTAAACAATTTTCTTTTGTCTTGTACTTTATATATTGATGTGGTTTCATGTCTTTCCTCACCTTGACATATTTTTGGTAGATTTTAATGTAAAACTTGAAGAGGGAGGCCTCTTTTACGATGCTTTGACCTCTGGATTAGAAGATGGTCGTAGTAAATCATTAGAGGCAAGGAGGTGAGAAAGTCCCATTTATTCCAGTATTCCAGGAGGGCTCTCCACCATAGCTTGACCTTAGACCCACAAGAACGTGAAACACCAGAAGGGAAGCAAGCAAGGTAGGGGAGGACCTGCACAGGATCGCTGCTCCCTTGTTCCCAGACGGGAGGAAAACCCTGCTCCTCCGGATCAGATCGGGAGACTGGCGGTGCCACCAGCCACTGAAGGCACAAGCTGGAGAAACACAGAAGCTTAGAGCATTTCCAGTTCACCTCGTAACTGTGGCACATACGAACCGCGCTTCACACATTCTGCACTGTAAGAAATACTACATGTCGCATGCTGTCCAAGTCATTCTCATTTCGATGATAAATCTCTAGGCTGCCAAGAAATTTGACGTGTCTTTCTGCAGGCTCCTCCCAGGTTCTGGGCCTTATCTACAGAAAGGACCCCCTGACTTTGGTCATCTATCCCTGGGGCGGCTCTTGTCCTTGTCCACAACGTCTCCTACGGCCTGAGAGCTCTCGGCATTGGGGGAGGGGGTCGTTGGCAGAGTGGACCAGGGATCCCGTCCTCTGTCCTCTCCGAGGCCTCACTGCTTTCCCCTCCCAGTCTCCCCCTTGGTCTGGCCCCTTCTGTCACAGATGAAGGCCTTTCTGCTCATCTGCTTCTCCGGCCCCCTCCACTTTCCCCCTCAAACCTGGCAGAGGGGGTGGGTTGTGTTGGTTTTCTTTCTTGGTTCTTTGGGGTGCACCGCATGGCTGGCACAATCTTAGTTTCCCGGCCAGGGACTGAAGCCAGGCCCTTGGCAGTGAGAGCCTGGAGTCCTAACCACTGGACCGGCAGGGCATTCCCTCCAACGTGTCCTTAAACTGAACTGTTAGGACGCGAATGTTATTTTTCCTTTCCTTGAGAACAGGGGAGAGACAGTCTCAGCCAGTGAGCGTTCTATCCTTGGGGTGTAGGGGAGGAAACCCAGGCGAGTAATAAAGGCTGTGCTCCCGAAAGGACTTTACGGCCTGGTAAGGAAATGCCTGCCCTGCGTGACTATGAGGAAATGCACGGAGTGGGGTGGAGCTCAGTTCCAGCTCTGCTTGGAAGCAGCCAGCTTCAGCATCCCCAAAAGGAAAGTTGCTCTTCAGCACATGGAGCCTTTAAGGGGTAACACCTTTGAGTGGCAGAGTCAATGGTCACCAGGGGCCAAGAGGACAGGCCGTCTTGCGCCAACAGTCAAGCGTCCCCAAGGGAGAGGCCACTATAAATCCTCTTCTTTCAGCCTTGCTTTGTCCGTGGGACACTGTCATTCCTACCTTTGGAAGCAGCCATCAGAAGCTATTATCATTGACACTGTCGATCTTGAACATCCTGTAGAGAAGACCAGCCCAGGAGAACAGATTCAAGCATGTCCACGTGCCGTTGGTCTTGAAGCTGCTTCCCATCTGGGAATCCAGGGCACGTGTATTGACATACATTAAGGCTTGGCTGCCACCTGGTGGACGGCGTTCTCCCATAGGTACATTTCATTACTGAACAGATCAGGAAGATGCCTGTGCCACTGGTCACTGGTCACTGGTATGCTTGGATGCCTGGAAAAGATATTCTGAAATGGTCTGGTTGCCTGAGGGGAATTAAGGACCTTTGTGGTTTAGCTGCTCAGTTGTGTCCTACTCTTTGCGACCCCGTGGACTGTAGTCCGTCAGGCTCCTCTGTCCGTGGGATTCTTCAGGCACAAATATTGGAGTGGGTTACCAGTTCCTTCTCCAGGAGATGATTCCAACCCAGGGATCGAGTCCGAGTTTCCTGCATTGGCAGGCAGATTCTTTGCCGCTGAGCCACCAGGGAGCATGAATATAACTGTGTTCATGGCTTGCATGTGAAGTCCTGTCTCTCTGCAAATAGAGACTCATTAGTCAAATAAGCCTCCAACAGCAGGGTCAGTGCCTTCTCTTCCCAGCTCTGAGGTTGTGCAAGTGAATACCTAGCTCTGCAGAACAATTCTGAGGCCAGAGTTATTAGACTCTTCCTTCCAGAGGGAGCTAGAATGGAACCCTAATGATTCCAGCCCAGGTGTGAAAACTCCTGGAAACCACCCCCTCGTAGAACAGATCACAAGGAATGAATTCCAGCAGGAAAGAATCCCCATTTCCCTCTATCAGATGACTGCCCTGTAAGCAGAGAATGTGGAAAGGGTCGAATGGAAAGGTCGACTTTTGGGGGGTGAGCTAGGCCTTCGCTGTGCACGGGCGATCTCTAGTTGCAGCGGCTCCTCTCCAGCTGTGGTGTGCAGGCTTCTCGCTGCAGTGGCTCTCCTGTTGCGGAGCGTGAGTTCTAGGGCGCTGGGGCTCCAGTAGGTGCGATAACGCCAGCTTAGCGCCCCTCGGCATGCGGAATCTTCCTAGATGAGGGATCGAACCCATGACCCCTGCGTTGGCAGGCAGAATCTTAACTACTGGGCACTAAGGACGTCAGAGTCTGTTTTAACAATGCTAGACACCTGGTAGATCTTCCTTAAGTTGACTTCTTCCTTTTAAGCGTCTAAAAGGACCACACAGGCCAAGGGAGAATGATCGATCTGCCTTTGCATTCTGAAGCCACTGAGGGTAGAAGAAACACCTTGATATTATATAATGACTTTTATAGTATATTGCATCGAATTTATACCCCTTCCCAGATTCCCTTGGCTCCTTTCTTCCCAGGCCTCTAGATGCTGAGTCCATGAGAGTCCCACCACTGCTCTCCCCTCGCTAAGACCACTGTCCACCTTGTTCTCCTCCAGGGTGCCTAGGGGTCTAGTCAAGTCACACATGGACACCAAGGCTGCCCTCATCCTGGGAGAGGCCGTGGCAGGCCACTGAAGCGCCTGGCTTTCGGCTTCCCTGCTGGCTGCTTGGAAAGCCTGGCCATGACTCTGGTGGAAGGGCAAGGGGCAGGGACTGAGCTGTGGGCAGAGGACACAGCTTGTGCAGAAGCCTTGAGAGAGCAAAGAGAGTTCGGAGAACTGGAGGAGAGGAGGGTGGCCGGCATGTGGCAAGCAGGCAGGAGAGGAGGGTGGAGGACGGATGACCGGGGCTTTGTGTGATGACCTGGGACCTTCACCTGAGTGCAGACGTAAGCCTGGTATTGCTGTGGTTTAGTCGCCAAGTCCTGTCCGACTCTGTGACCACACAAACTGTAGCCCGCCAGGTTCTTCTGTCCATAGGATTCTCCAGGCAAGAATACTGGAGCGGGTTGCCATTTCCGTCTCCAGGGGATCTTCCTGACCCAGGGATTGAACCCGCCTTTCTTGCGTTGGCAGGTGGGTTCTTTACCACTGAGCCACCAGGGAAAGCCAAGCCGTATATAGAAGAGTTATACCAGTGGGGTTGCCTTTGAAGAAGATCGCTCTGGCTAAGGCATAGAGACGTGGTGGGAGGGAGATAAGACTTGGGGAAGGGAGACCAGTGAGGAGTGTCTGGGGGGACAGGCCGGTGTGGATGGTGGCAGCTGGTGGCAGATGACTGGCAGACAGGTGGCAGGAGATGCTCTTCTGACTCTGCCTCCAGATCTGGGTGAATTATTTCACCCTTCTGATGTTCTTATCCACATGCTGGGGTTCAAGTTGCCTGCTTCCTGGTCTTATTCTGAAATGACATAAGGTCACATGAACAGCCTTGCTAAATAATAGTTGCTTCAGAAGTCCCATTTGGGTGTGAGGTATAAGGAAGGAGTGACCTCCCTTGATGAGCACGGCTGTCCTGCCAATTAAACTTGGCCACCCCCATGGCCTAACCAAGGCAAGTCCTGGCTTTCTTCACGTCGAGCAACACAGGTGACTTCCCTGAACATAGAGAGGCTCATCTTTAAATACCATCTCCACTGGGTTAAGGATGGAGGCCGAGCTGTTTCCAGTAATAGAGATGTCAGCCCGAATGGTTGGCAGGCCACTTGAAACAGCTGCCTAGAGACGTGCCAGCTGGCATTTGCCGCACGCTGTGTGGGGCATGCACTGAAACAAGGGCTGGAACACTCATTAACGATCCTCGAGCAGTGATGTGTCCCTGCAGTGAAAAACAGGTGAAGGACTTGAAATGCAGTTTGAACTTAATCATTTGGGTGAGGTTATTTCATAGTCGGCTAATTTAGCAAGCCAATTTTAAGGGTGCTAATTAAAAATTGCCCGAGGTTATCAATTTGCTGCCAGAGTGCCAGAAAAAAATGGACATGGAAGAGTTTCAGTCCAGCTAATTATTGAATAAGGCATAAGACTTGATTACCCTGTCTGGGGAATTTTAAAAATGGGGATACTTTTATTTGGAACATGTCTTTTTATTTAGGGGAAGAGTTATCAAAAGACTAGAATGATATGGCATCACATATGACTTATTTTGGGCTTCCCCAGTGGCTCAGTAAAGAATTTGTCTGCAATGCAGGAGACCCAGGGTCGAGGGTATTCTTGCCTTATTCATCATTATGTATTTTATATTTTGAATCCACCTGCCAATGCAGGAGACACAAAGAATGGGTTCACTCCCTCGGTCAAGAAGATCCCCTGGAGAAGGAAACGGCAACCCATTCCAGTATTCTTGCCTGGAAAATTCCACGGACGGAGGAGCCTGGTGGGCTCTGGTCCATGGGGTCACAAAGAGTCACAGCGGAGCACCACAAGCCCCAGTGATTAGGGCAGACTCTTTTCTTACATGCTCACCGCAGGGCCTTGGGGTTCTGGTTTCTAGTCTCTGGACTGTAGGGAATGGCACTGAAGCCTGAAACCCAAAGNCGCTTCCCCAGTGGCTCAGTAAAGAATTTGTCTGCAATGCAGGAGACCCAGGGTCGAGGGTATTCTTGCCTTATTCATCATTATGTATTTTATATTTTGAATCCACCTGCCAATGCAGGAGACACAAAGAATGGGTTCACTCCCTCGGTCAAGAAGATCCCCTGGAGAAGGAAACGGCAACCCATTCCAGTATTCTTGCCTGGAAAATTCCACGGACGGAGGAGCCTGGTGGGCTCTGGTCCATGGGGTCACAAAGAGTCACAGCGGAGCACCACAAGCCCCAGTGATTAGGGCAGACTCTTTTCTTACATGCTCACCGCAGGGCCTTGGGGTTCTGGTTTCTAGTCTCTGGACTGTAGGGAATGGCACTGAAGCCTGAAACCCAAAGTTCATAGTTATCATTTCTGTATCAGTCATCAGAGTCTGGTGGTTTCGTTAGAGCATTTAACATCTAGCATTTCACACGCTATTGGCTGGTGAACTTCTTGATGCTTTTCCACTTTCTTTTGAAGGTTATACAAAGAGCTGTGTCCAGGAAATCTGCAGAAGAATTAAACTCTGAGCTCCAAGGGGACAGGCACCATGATTGTCTTATTCTGTGCTTAATTTCCAGGGTGTGTCATGTGGCAGCTTGTCAATAAGCACTGGTTAAATGCAGGAATCCAGAACGTGCCAGGTGTTGCTCTACTGCTAAGTCACTCAGTTGTGTCCGACTCTGTGCGACCCCATAGATGGCAGCCCACCAGGCTCCCCCATCCCTGGGATTCTCCAGGCAAGAACACTGGAGTGGGTTGCCATTTCCTTCTCCAATGCATGAAAGTGAAAAGTGAAAGTGAAGTCGCCCAGTCATATCCGACTCTTAGCGACCCCATGGACTGCAGCCCACCAGGCTCCTCCATCCATGGGATTTTCCAGGCAAGAGTACTGGAGTGGGGTGCCACTGCCTTCTCCGGTGTTGCTCTAGGGGTTTGGGATATATCAGTGAATAAAGGAAAAATCCTTGCTCTTTTGGAGATGACATTCTACCGTGAAGAAGTACTATCATAAATAAGTACCTTATATGGCATGTTAGGAAGTGATAAATTCTTTGGAAAAGACATGAAGCAAAGGAAGGGGGTTGAAGGGCTTCCCTGGTGGCACTAGTGATAAAGAATCTACCTGTTGATGCAGGAGACCAAGGAGATGAGGGTTAGATCCCTGGGTCGGGAAGATTCCCTGGAATAGGAAATGGCAACCCCCTCCAATATTCTTGCCTGAAAAATCCCATGGACAGAGGAGCCTGGTGGTTAGCAGTGCATGGAGTTGCAAAGTGTCGGACACAACTGAACGTGCGTGTGTGTGCACACACACACACATACACACACACGGGATTGAACCCCAGAAATGAGGTAAGGTGGAGTTGGGATAGTTGGACATGTTTCTTTATTAAAAACATGCTCCAGATAGGCCTCGTTGAGCAAATGAGATTTGAGAAATGATTTGAAAATGCCAAGGACAGTAGCCTAGTGGATATCCGGGAGGAGCATTCCAGAGAGAACACAGAGAGAGCAAATGCTCTGAAGAAGGAATACAATTGAGTGTATTTCAGGAATAGCTGGAGAAGGCAGTGGCACCCCACCCCAGTACTCTTGCCTGGAAAATCCCATGGATGGAGGAGCCTGGTTGGCTGCAGTCCATGGGGTCGTGAAGACTGAGCGACTTCCCTTTCACTTTTCACTTTCATGCATTGGAGAGGGAAATGGCAACCCGCTCCAGTGTTCTTGCCTGGAGAATCCCAGGGATGGGGGAGCCTGGTGGGCGGCCGTCTATGGGGTCGCACAGAGTCGGACACGACTGAAGCGACTTGGCAGCAGCAGCAGCAGCAATAACAGGGAGGCTCATAAAGCTTGAACAGAATGAGTGTGGGGCTTATAAACTTCTTTTAAGCTGCTGCAGGGTTTTGAGTAGAGAAATGCCCCTGATTCGACATGGCAACTGTGCTGAGAATAGCTGGGGCAAGGGGAGAGAAAAGCGGAAATAGGGATCACTGTTGGGGCGGGAAGGCAGTGATTCGAATGAGAGATAATAGTGGCTTGGACCAGGGTGATTGTGGCAGAGGAGGTGAGAAGTGGTCAGATTCTAGATGCATTTTGAAAGTAGAGCTAGAAATGGTAAGATAATATGGAGAAACCCAAAACATACAGTGATCATGTCTATATCAGTCATCAGAGTCTGATGGTTTCATGCTTTGAAAGTGGCTGTTGCAGTTCTTACTGGTGGTCTGGGCTTGAAAAATGGGAAGGATGGGGTTGCTGTCACTGAGATGAGAAGGTAGTATACGGAGCAGACTTCTGGAAAACAGCGCAAGTCCAGTGGTGGATGTGTTGAGTGTGAGAAGCCGATGAGATATCAGAGTGGAGGTGTCAGGAAGACAATTTGATGTGCGAATTTCCACGCAGATGTTTTCTGAAGTCATTAGTACTAAATGAAATAATTAAAAAGGAACAGACATGGTGAAAAAAATAGTGATCTCTTTGATCCTTTTTATTCCTGTGGTCCTGGTTGTAACTTATCCTTTTTCATTTCTGATTTCATCGATTTGGGCCTAGAAGGCCCTTTTTTTCTTGATGAATCTGGTTAAAGGTTTATCAATTTTGGTTATATTTTCAATGAACTGGTTTTTAGTTTTATTGATCTTTTCTATTTTTTCATCTTTCATTAATTTCTGTCCTGATCATTATTATTTCTTTTCTTCTTTCAGTCTCATTTGTTCTAGAAACTATAAAATAGTTCCTTCAGGTATAAATTTAGTTTTTATTTGATATTTTTTCTTGTTTCCTGAGGTAAGTTTCTATCACCAAAATATTTCCTCTTAGATATGCTTTTGTGGCATTGCATAGATTTTGGACTGTTGTGTTTCTGATTTGTCTCTAGAAATCTTTTGATTTCCTCAGTGACCCATTGGTTGTTTAGTAGCATATTGTTTATCCTCCAGTTGTTTGTATTTTTGCTGTTTTATTTTTCTTATAGTTGATTTCTAGTCTAATAGCACTATAGTCAGAAAAGATGCTTGATATGATTTCAGTCTTTTAGATTATTTTGTGAATTTTGTTTAGAAATTTGTGAATTTTTGTTTGTTTTGTGGCCAAGCTTATGATCTGTCCTGGAGGATATTTTGTGTGTACTTGAAAAGAATGTGTATTTTGGTGCTTTTGGATGGAATGTTCTATGTATACCGATTAAGTCTATCTTCTCTAATGTTTCATATAATGCCAGTGTTTCCTTATTGATTTTGTGAATGACCTAGATTTTGTGAATGACCTATCCCTTAATGTAGATGTTAAAGTCTCTTACTAATATTGTGTTACTGTCAATTTCTCCCTTTGTATCTGTTAATATTTGTTTTATGTATTTAGGAACTCATAGATTGGGTGCATGTACACTTAGAATTGTTATATCTTCTTGGATTTATCCCTTTGTCATTATGAAATATTCCTCTTTGTCTCTTATTACAGTCTTTAGTTTAAAGTCTATTTTATCTGATATAAATATTGCTATTCCAGTATCTTCATGTCCATATTCATGGAATATCTTTTTCCAACTTCTTTCCATCTGTGTGTCTTCAGGTCTGAAATGAGTCTCTTGTAGCATATATGTGGGTCTTATTTTTGTATCTATTCAGGCACACTATGTTTCTTGATGGGAGCATTTAGTTTACAGGCAAGAGTACTGGAGTGGGTTGCCATTGCCTTCTCCTTAGTTTACTTAAATAAATTATTTATAGGTATGTACATCTTGTAAGTTGTTTTGGGGTTGTTTTGTGGCTTTCTTTTATTCCTTTCTTCTTCTTTTGCTCTTTCGTGATATAAGGTCTATTTTTAGTATTATGTTTGGGCTCCTTTTTCTTTTTTTTTGTATGTGTATCTATTATAGATTTTTGGTTTATGGTTACCATGCTACTTATTTTCTTAAGAAACATAGAAAAAGAAGTAGAATAAAAATTTTACCTACAGTTTCATTATTCAAAGCTATCGTAAAAATTTTAATATTCCTCTTTGAGTATTGTCTAATTTTTACATAATTGTAATCAAAATGTTCATATACATTGTGTCCTTTTTGCTCTTGACATTAACCTATTATCATAAACTTCTTTTTTTTTTTTTTACTGTATACATAAACATCCATCTTCCACTACATTAACTGGGTTGTGTTAATATTTAAAGGTAATGCTCACTAGCATTACAAGTGGATTAGAAAGAGAAGCAAACTTCCCTCTCTTTTTTCCCCATTTCTTTCATCCAAGAAGAATGTACCACTTCCCCCCTCTTTTTCCAGTCTTTCTTGTCTCCATTCCCATGAATATTTCCTTTTTTCCTTCTCTTTCTCATCTCTCTTCCTCCTGGCCTTCTTTGTCCTTCCCACCCTCCCTTCCTCTCCATCACCTATTTATTTAATTATAATGTATAACTGTTATAGCATCATTGTACTTGTCTGCCTTGCAGTAGACATTCAAATATGTGTTTAAGGATGGTGGTATGTCAGTTTGGAAAAACTCCTCTAACTGGATTTTCCGCTTTATGAAAAGTTAACTCATTATTCAAATGAAATGGCACAGGGTTAGTCTCCTCCCAAGGACTTTGGAATTCTCATCGAAACAGGGAACCTCATTTTCACCTACATTCTTTGATATGCATTCTTAAAGAGGTCAAACACTTCACCAGACATAAATATCCAACCTAAAAGCCTATCAGATGCAGCAGCAGTAAATTTTCAATGAGGCCATAAGAATACATTTGTGAAAAATACTAAGTTAAAATTGCTTCTGATGCTCTTAGTTAAGCAGTACACACCTAGAATGTAGCATATCCTTGCCCTCAAGCTTCATATAGATGTAAGATCTTGGATTCCAGAGGAATTATTCAGTGTAGAATCTTGGAAATTAATTTAAAGGCCAGATACTGCAAGCATTAGTCCGACCTTGGATTGTTTTTTTTTTTTTTACTGTATACATAAACATCCATCTTCCACCACATTAACTGGGTTGTGTTAATATTTAAAGGTAATGCTCACTAGCATTACAAGTGGATTAGAAAGAGAAGCAAACTTCCCTCTCTTTTTTCCCCATTTCTTTCATCCAAGAAGAATGTACCACTTCCCCCCTCTTTTTCCAGTCTTTCTTGTCTCCATTCCCATGAATATTTCCTTTTTTCCTTCTCTTTCTCATCTCTCTTCCTCCTGGCCTTCTTTGTCCTTCCCACCCTCCCTTCCTCTCCATCACCTATTTATTTAATTATAATGTATAACTGTTATAGCATCATTGTACTTGTCTGCCTTGCAGTAGACATTCAAATATGTGTTTAAGGATGGTGGTATGTCAGTTTGGAAAAACTCCTCTAACTGGATTTTCCGCTTTATGAAAAGTTAACTCATTATTCAAATGAAATGGCACAGGGTTAGTCTCCTCCCAAGGACTTTGGAATTCTCATCGAAACAGGGAACCTCATTTTCACCTACATTCTTTGATATGCATTCTTAAAGAGGTCAAACACTTCACCAGACATAAATATCCAACCTAAAAGCCTATCAGATGCAGCAGCAGTAAATTTTCAATGAGGCCATAAGAATACATTTGTGAAAAATACTAAGTTAAAATTGCTTCTGATGCTCTTAGTTAAGCAGTACACACCTAGAATGTAGCATATCCTTGCCCTCAAGCTTCATATAGATGTAAGATCTTGGATTCCAGAGGAATTATTCAGTGTAGAATCTTGGAAATTAATTTAAAGGCCAGATACTGCAAGCATTAGTCCGACCTTGGATTGGACATCAGGGAGCTTGCCATGTCAAGAGGGAGTGATATTCTGTGGTTGCTGGAGGGAAGAATTGTTAGGGGATTTTTTAAAAATTAAGATTAAATGTAAAGTGAAAGTGAAATTGTTAGTCGCTCAGTCGTGTCTGACTTTATGCAACTCTATGGACTGTAACCCACCAGGCTCCTCTGCCCATGGGATTTCCCAGGCAAGAATATGGGAGAGGGTAGCCACTCCCTTCTCCAGGGCATCTTCCTGACCAGGGGTCAGGTCTCCTGCAATGCAGGTAAATTCTCTATCTTCTGAGCCACCGGGGAAGCCCTAAGATGAAATAGGCCTCCTCTAAAATCTACAAAAGGTCCTGGTGTGTGGAATGCGAGTAAGTGGAAATTTAAGTAACTTGAGGGCTCCTTAACTCCTCCTTGCAGTCAATCAGTTCATCCCATCTTCTCGAATCTGATATTATTTACTTGGTTTTTGTGTTGTGGAGCTTCAGCTCCTATAAATTACACATCTGCCCAAAAGAAAGGTGAAGAAGCCTTCAAGCAACATGTGGAAAGGTAATATTTGTTCCTGAAAATTGGAATGAATAACCATAGCATCAATGTGACTAACACCATTTATATATTTATATGGATACGTGGTTACTTAGCAACATCTAATCTAGAGAACAAATTATGAAAATGACTTGCATAGCCATGTCTTATAATTTAGGGTAAATTTTTATTTTTGTGGAAAACTTACTTTCTTCCTAAAACATTTCTATCCTTCCTCCATTTGGCCTTAAAAAGAATGTATTGCCTTCTTCATGGTTTTAATATATGACTTTTTCTCATGAAACTCATTGTTGGTGCCACTGACATACAAATATTCAAACTGGCCATGCTGCTCAATTCCTTGCAATGGAATTGAATAAAAAATTGGATTAAAAGGTCAACTTTAAACTCTGCATAATAAATTCACTGAGTAAAAGCTATCCCAACAACTTTCTGCACCATTTCTTCCCATCTCATTATTCATGTAGGCGTCCCTGAATTTTAAGGAGTGCAAATAAAAGAGCAGAATGTGTAGACCATTGGGGCCTAGAAAATTTTTTTCATGAATAGGGAATGAAATGCAGATTGAAAAGTATTTCTTAAATTAATGAAGTAGATACAGTTGAGAGAGAAATGATGAACACTTAATATTTCCTATAGTTCAAAAAGTAAAACCTCTCCATTATTATAAAAATATCTCTTACTCTGTGGTCTTCACATATTTGGTTTTATAGCCGTAGTATTGCGGAGAAGGCCGTAGTATTGCGGAGAAGGCAGTGGCACCCCACTCCAGTACTCTTGCCTGGAGAATCCCATGGATGGAGGAGCCTGGTGGGCTGCAGTCCATGGGGTCGCTAAGAGTCGAGCACGACTGAGCGACTTCACTTTCACGCATTGGAGAAGGAAATGGCAACCCAGTCCAGTGTTCTTGCCTGGAGAATCCCGGGCACGGGGGAGCCTGGTGGGCTGCCGTCTCTGGGGTCGCACAGAGTCGGACACGACTGAAGCGACTTAGCAGCGGCCATGGTATTGAGAGCCTTACTGTTTTTGGGTGATTAATTTTAATAACTGATTTTTATAACTGATACTAAACTTACTGGGATTACCCAGCAGGGTGTAGTGGGACAAAGCATGGGGATTTCCAGAAGGGACAGATGGGCAGAATGTCTTAATATTATATTACATTTGGCACCCCACTCCAGTACTCTTGCCTGGAGAATCCCATGGATGGAGGAGCCTGGTGGGCTGCAGTCCATGGGGTCGCTAAGAGTCGAGCACGACTGAGCGACTTCACTTTCACTTTTCACTTTCATGCATTGGAGAAGGAAATGGCAACCCAGTCCAGTGTTCTTGCCTGGAGAATCCCGGGCACGGGGGAGCCTGGTGGGCTGCCGTCTCTGGGGTCGCACAGAGTCGGACACGACTGAAGCGACTTAGCAGCGGCCACGGTATTGAGAGCCTTACTGTTTTTGGGTGATTAATTTTAATAACTGATTTTTATAACTGATACTAAACTTACTGGGATTACCCAGCAGGGTGTAGTGGGACAAAGCATGGGGATTTCCAGAAGGGACAGATGGGCAGAATGTCTTAATATTATATTACATAGAATGCTTGCTCATGCATTATACAAATATATTTTGAGTAACTGCTTGTGTTAATAAAAGTAACGTAAAGATAAGTGTTTTGGATAAAGTTGAGGTTTCTTGATTTAAAAAAAAAGCTAATTCTTTTGTGCATTAATAATTTTTGTAAGTTAACAGTGTAAGTCTGAATCAGACTCACAAAATAATGAGATTTTGTGTGAGTAATGCTGTTGGAGATAACATACCATTTTAAAAAGTGGTTTTAGACTCCCCAGGCTAATTTCATATCCATGTTACAGTTTTAACTCATGAAACAAGTAGATGTAAATTTAATCAAAGAAAATAGCAGAATTGATTGCCATGGTCTCGAAGTATTTGAAAATAACACGTCTTCTTATCTGTAGTCTGTTTCAACTCATGACAACCAATCATTCCTGGACTCGCCAATGCTAGAAATAGCTCCGGCTATAAGATTTACCACTCCAAACATTTTCTTTGTTCCTTCTTATTTTTCCATTTTTTCCTGGCACGTCGGCCCAATTAAAAGTGCTCTTCATATTTATTTTGATGGTGATTGTTTTAATCCAGACCATTCTCCCAAACTTCTATTATAACTTGCCCATGGCTTTCATTTTCCTTTATCTATTGATTTTAAGCAACTTCCAATTCCTTGCCTTTTGATTTCCCTTTGTTTACTGTCTCTGTTTTGCCTTGGAAGATGTCTTGGAGCCCAGCTTCGGTGCTGTGAACATTACTTCCTTCTTCAGATACATGAGTGAGCAAGTTTATAACCGGGGCTGTCCAGTCTAGAATTAGGACTCTTATCTTTAGGACTGAGGAACCTATCCAAGAGAAACTTTAGCAACTACTTAAATCTTGGATAGAGTTGGGGATCAAGGAAGGAAAAGAATATTATTTTTCAGGGGCTTGGGAAGCTGCAGTATTTTCCTAGGGCCTGGGTCCAAGTAAGGAGGTTAGTTCATGGGCCTGTGGTACTACTCGAGAGTTCTTTGCTGCAGACAAGGCCCTATTCTAAGATTGAAGGTAGGCAGATAACAGGAATGCAAAGTCCAAACACAGACTCTCCAGGGCTTTATATTCTAACATAGGATTCATAATGCTAAACAACTAAGCACAAAATTAATTATGCCATCAGGTGGGACTCTGCTCAGTTCCTGAAGAGCTGTATATTCCTAACTGCCCATGTTGATTGTTCAAAACCAAAACTGGCTATTAAATCTTCACTAGTCTTTAGGGTTTAAAGATACTCTCATCAATTCTGTTTATTAAGTTTCGGCTGCGCTGGGCCTTCGTTGCTGCCCGGGCTGCGCTGGCTGCGGAGCCCGGGCTTCCGCCGTGCAGTGGCGTCTCCTGGTGCAGAGCACGGCCTCCAGGGCCACGTGCTTCAGCAGCTGCGGCTCCGGGCGCTGCTCGTAGGCTCAGCAGGTGTGGCGCACGGGCTCCGTTGCTCTGCGGCACGTGGATCCCTGATCTGCCTGGATTAGGGATCGAACCTGTTGTCTCCTGCATTGGCAGGTGGATTCCTATCCACTGACCCACCAGGGAGAGTTCAGACGGAACGTGGTCCACTGGAGAAGGGAATGGCAAACCACTTCAGTATTCCTGCTTTGAGAACCCCATGAACAGTTTGAAAAGGCAAAAGGACAGGACACTGAAAGATGAATTTCCCAGATCGGTAGGTGCCCAATATGCTACTGGAGATCAGTGGAGAAATAACTCCAGAAAGAATGAAGGGATGGAGCCAAAACAAAAACGCCACCCAGTTGTGGATGTGACTGGTGACGGAAGTAAAGTCTGATGCTGTAAAGAGCAATATTGCATGAAAAACTGGAATGTTAGATCCATGAATCAAGGCAAACTGGAAGTGGTCAAACAGGAGATGGCAGGAGTAAACAATGACATTTTAGGAATCAGAGAACTAAAAGGGACTGGAATGGGTGACTTTAACTCAGATGACCATTATATCTACTACTGTGGGCAAGAATCATTTAGAAGAAATGGAGTAGCCCTCATAGTCAGCACAAGAGTCCGAAATGCAGTACTTTGATGAAATCTCAAAAACGACAGAATGATCTCTATTTCCAAGGCAAACCATTAAATATCATAGTAATGCAAGTCTATGACCTGATGAGTAATGCTGAAGAAGCTGAAGTTGAACGGCTCTATGAAGACCCACAAGACCTTCTAGAACTAATACCCCCAAAAGATACCTTTTCATTATAGGGAACTGGAATGCAAAAGTAGGAGGTCAAGAGATACCTGAAGTAACAGGCAAATTTGACCTTGGAGTACAAAATGAAGCAGGTCAAAGGCTAACAGAGTTTTGCCAAGAGAATGCACTGGTCATAACAAACACCCTCTTCCAACAACACAAGAGAAGACTCTACACATGGACATCACCAGATGGTTAATACTGAAATCAGATTAATTATATACTTTGCAGCCAAAGATGGAGAACCTCTATACAGTGAGCAAAAATGGGACCAGGAGCAGACTGTGGCTCAGATCATGAACTCCTTATTGCCAAATTCAGACTTAAATTGAAGTAAGTAGAAAAAACCACTAGACCGTTCAGCTATTTCAAATCCTAAAAGATGATGCTGTGAAAGTCCTGCACTCAATATATCAGCACATTTGGAAAACTCAGCAGTGGCCACAGGACTGGAAAAGGTCAGTTTTCATTCCAATCCCAAAGAAAGACAATGCCAAAGAATGTTCAAACTACTGCACAATCTCACTCATCTCACACACTAGCAGAGTAATGCTCAAAATTCTCCAAGCCAGCTTCAGCAGTACATGAACCGTGAACTTTCAGATGTTCAAGCTAGATTTAGAAAAGGCAGAGGAACCAGAGATCAAATTTCCAACAGCTATTGGATCATCAAAAAAGCATGAAAGTTCCGGAAAAACATCTACTTCTGCTTTATTGGCTACACCAAAGCCTTTGTCTATGTGGATCACAACAAACTGTGGAAAATTCTGAAAGAGATGGGAATACCAGGCCACCTGACCTGCCTCCTGGGAAATCTGTATGCAGGTCAAGAAACAACAGTTAGAACTGGACACAAACAACAGACTGGTTCCAAACTGGGAAAAGAGTACGTCAAGGCTGTATATTGTCACCCTGCTTATGTAGCTTATGTGCAGAGTACATCATGAGAAACGCGGGGCTAGAGGAAGCATAGGCTGGAATCAAGACTGCTGGGAGAAATATCAATAACCTCAGATATGCAGATGACAGCACCCTTATGGCAGAAAGCGAAGAAGAGCTAAAGAACCTCTTGATGAAAGTGAAAGAGGAGAGTGAAAAAATTGGCTTAAAATTCAACATTCAGAAAACTAAGATCATGGCATCTGGTCCCATCACTTCATGGCAAATGGATGGGGAAACAATGGAAACAGTGTCAGACTTAATTATTTTGGTCTCCAAAATCACTGCAGATGGTGACTGCAGCCATGATATTAAAAGACACTTGCTCCTTGGAAGAAAAGTTTTGACCAACCTAGACAGCATATTAAAAACTAGAGACATTACTTTGCCAACAAAGGTCCATCTAGTCAAAGCTATGGTTTTTCCAGTAGTCATGTATGAATGTGAGAGTTGGACTATAAAGAAAGCTGAGTGCCAAAGAATTGAAGCTTTTGAACTTTTGTGTTGGAGAAGACTCTTGAGAATCCCTTGGACCTGCAAGGAGATGCAACCAGTCCATCCTAAAGGAAATCAGTCCTAAATATTCATTGGAAGGACTGATGTTGAAGCTGAAACTCCAATACTTTGGCCACCTGATGGGAAGAACTGACTTATTTGAAAACACTCTGATGTTGGGAAAGATTGAAGGCGGGAGAAGGGGAGAACAGAGGACGAGATGGTTGGATGGCATTATGGACTCAATGGACATGAGTTTGAGTAGGCTCCGGGAGTTGGTGATAGACAGGGAGGCCTGGTGTGCTGCAGTCCATGGGGCTGAAAAGAGTCGGACACGACTGAGCAACTGAACTGAACCGAGCCACCAGGGAAACCCTAAAGGTATTTTTAAAAGAAAGAATTCAGTTATAAGTTGTAACCTTACTCTGATCAGTTCCTTTCACTGAGTTAAAACCCTTTTCAGCCTTTGGACTAACAGTATTATGTGAGATGTCTTGGTTCTCAGGGACTAGCTATATGAGAAATTATGAGAAATTTCTTATTTCTTAGCTGCAGGTGATCTCAGTGCTTTGTGGATGTTTTCCAAGGTGTTTGCAGGGATGGTCTTACTTTTTCTTTTTTGTTCGCTGTGTATTGTACAAAGACCTTGCTTTCAATGGCAGAATTAAATACATGGGGAACAAGTCCTTGAATCTGTTTCCTTATCCATTACCTGGGAAGAAGAATGGTGTTGCCTTGACCTCTCTCCTGGGTTGTAACTGTAGCTGTTCTGAGCACCGTGGTGAGATGGCACATTAGCTCTGAGCCCCCGGGGGTGCCAGGCCAATGCTGAATAACTGATCAGGGCTGCCTGCAAAACTTCTGAAATGACTCAGACTGGGGCTCATCACAGAAGAAAAGTATGATGGATAAGTGCAATCTGCTGTGGGCAAGGAAGGGTAAACTGTACTGTATGAGCCAGGAAGTTTCCATTCCATATATATTGACTGCCAGGGAATGGCTTGACCTTGCAGTTTCAGTTTTAATCTTCTCCAGGTATGGCGATCATTTATTATGAGTAGAATGCTTTAGACAACTTAGATAATCTAGCTCTCCTTACCATTCCTAATGAAGTTAAATTGATTTTATTATTCCCCAATAGGATCACATTTAGCCTGTTGTCATTGGTGGGTTATTCCTCTTAGCCCACATTTGAGAATAAAAACTATTATTAGGTGCTGAAGATAAAATGGTAAATTATAGTCACATTGTCCTAAATTTAGGAGAGACACATATGCCTAATGCAGAACCCTTACACACACACACACACAGACACTCTCGCTCTTTTGAAAAAAGTCCCTGTGTGCATTTTACTTTACCCTTTGCTGTTATTTTTTTCAATCTAGAAGAGATTTCTACGTGTTTTTCAGTCTAGAATAAACTTATCAGAGGGCATGTGTGTGTATAGTTACAAGACAGATTGTATTTCTTGTGGATCATGATCAAAACAATTTGAAAGTCACAATTCAGACCTTTTTTCCTTTATAATCACAGAGCCTTAGGGAAAAAAGAGTGGTTTCTTGCTGCTTTATGGACTGGGCAGATAGCATGTCTCAGTCACATCAAATCCATGCATGCTTTTGGTTGTTCCAAAGCTTTGGAGGCATGAATTTGGACAGGAGTAGTAAATCTGCCTAAAATGCATTCTGCACATGTAAGATACGAAACCTTGAGCAGTTACCTTCATGAAGGCCCAGGCAGTCATGGCCACCTTCTTGCCCAGACCGATCCCCTGGAACAAGTGAAATGGCCTTAGTGCCCTGCCCAGGAGGAAGCTGCTCTGTCTCCTTAGCAAAAGTTAAGGCGTGAACACGTATTACTCTGCCTGACCTGTGTCCAGGGGTGTGGTCCAGCTCCAGTTCCTTGAACCGCAAAGAAAACTTACTACATTTTACGTGCCAGTATACAATAGGTGCAGACAAATACGATTTGATTCCACTTGTACAGGATACCTAGAGTAGACAAATTCATAGAGTCAGAGTGCGTGGCAGATGCCAGCTGCTGAAGGTTGCTGGGTAGGGAGGGATATTAGTGTTTACGGGGGGGCGGCAGAGTTTCAGATGCGGAAGGTGAAAAATTCGGGAGATGTATGATGCTGAGAGTTGCAGAGTAATGTGAATGTACTTACTGCCACAGAACGGTGCAGTTAAGTATGGTCAAAATAGATGTTTTATGTGACCTTTACTACAATTAAAAAAACAGTAAAACATTTTTTTAAACTTACATTTCATAGTCACTTGCGACTCCAGGGTTCCCGCAGCGACAGCCATCCTCAGATGTTCCCAGCCACCCGAAGAGAAATGATCCTAGTGCGTTCTCACTACTCAGTGACTCGGGCAGCCAGAGGCATTGCGGGGTGACCGTCCCTTGAGTTACAGAAGCTCCCAGCCTGACTCGTGTAGTGCAGCAGCAGAGTGAAGTCAAAGGGCCAAAGAGCACGGCCACTTTCCTGGCAGGGCCTGGCTTCCTGCTGCTCTCCTGGCTCCAAGTGGGAGCTCAGGATCTGGATTAATAAGGGGGGCGGGAGGGGCTGCCCGGGGAGGCTCGGAAAGCTCACGGGGGGCCCCCTGAGGTCACCACCAGTCTCCCTGTGTTAGTGTAAGAACAGTGAGTGAGTCCTTGTTTGAATGATGTGATGTGTTCAGTCCAGCCTGACTCTGTGAGCCCATGGACTGCAGCCCACCAGGCTCCTCTGTCCATGGGGTTTCCCAGGCGGGAATACTGGAGCGGGTTATCATTTCCTCCTCCTCCAGGGGATCTTCCCGAGCCAGGGATCGAACCCACATCTCCTGCACTGGTAGGCGGATTCTTTGCCCCTGAACCACCAGGGAAGCAATGATGTGGTGAGGAAACACATGAAAGTGCCCTTTGGGATGTTTAAGGGGTAAGTGAAGTCAAGTCATTCAGTCGTGTCCGACTCTTTGCAACACCATGGACTGTAGCCTACCGGGCTTCTCAGTCCATGGAGATTTTCCAGGCAAGAGGGGTCAAATGCCTCGCTCTCCAGCAGCCTGGCGGGATCAGGAGAGAAGCCTTGTAGGGGAGGCCTCCAGTGGGAAGTCTTGGATAAATCTCAGTGCTTTTGTTCCCCCTCAACCTCAGCCAACTATATTCTTCTTGCCAAGCACCCACTTAGTATTGCTGGAAGATTTTCAGGGTACATAGGGCATGAGTCTCTTGCAGGAAGATCTTAGAACAGTGGACATACTTTCATATTTCATAAGCTGAGAATACATCTTTAGTAATGACTAGATGACAGCTGAGCCTGGAATGGCCAGTGAACCCGAAATCAGTAACCGGTGCTGGGAAGGTCACGCCCTCTACTGCTCCTCCCGCTTTCTAGCGTCGTCCTTTAGGGTGAGCACCGTGCAGGGCGGTGGTTCGCAGGTCTGTTTTCTGTTGGCTAGTCACTCAGTCGTGTCTGACTCTGCGATCCCATGGACTATAGCCGGCCAGGCTCCTTGGTCATGGCGTTCTTCAGGCAAGGATACTGAGTGGGTTGCCGTCTCCTTCTCCACCGTTCCTGTTGGAGTTCTCAGTTACATGAGTCAACGAAGGAGTTGGTGCTTGACTGAGCTTTTTTTTTTTTTTAAAGCTTCTTAAATTGAAGTAGGAAGTAGGGGCTTCCCTGGTGGCTCTGTGGTACAGAATCCTGGAGACAGAAGAGACGCGGTTCAATCCCTGGGTTGGGCGGATCCCGCGGAGAGGGAGACGGCAGCCCCGGCCCGTGCTCTTGCCTGGAGAATGCGCTTTCAGCACTTTCTCCACCGTGGAGCTAGCTCCTTCCCTCTGTTGGTTCTTTTTTCTCTAGCATATGTAGCGACCTTTGAAGGCTGTTTAGCCTGTTTCTCCTTCCTAAGTCTGGCAAGGTAGACAGATGCTACCTAGAATCCCCATGTTATAGCTGCGGCAACAGGTCCAGAGAGATTTAAGTGTGAACACGTAGCACGGGGGCTCTAGAAAGTAACTTCTGTGGAGGCTAGAGAAAGTGTTCACCACCACCTTGGGTTGCCCTCGAAAATCAGGTGTGTGAAGAACTACAGCTGTGAATCAACCTTTGGGCAGTTTTTTTTGGGGGGTGGGTATGTAACATTGATTAAGAAAGATTGGTCATCATGAAGTACAGATGAGAAAATGGACTGTCTTCTTGAAAAACTGACCACAGACAGGCATGTTATAACTAAATATTTTTATTTCACATTGGATTCAGTTTCACATGTATTTGCATAAATAATTTAAAAATGATCTCTAATGATTGTGCACAGCTGCATGCTAGTTCAACGGGCCCCACTTTCATTCTCCACTTACAACATGACCCTCCCTCTGTCGTAGCATCAGAGAGAAGACAGAAGCCACTCTCATTCTTTACAGCAACACTGGGTTTGTGTCATGTAAAGCAGCTGGGTGGGTTCTACTTGTTTTAAATTTTAATAATCAGGCTAGTGATTTTTTATTTATCATTAAAAGATAATACCCCAAACTGTTAAGGTCAGAATAAAATGGTGCGGTTCTAGCATCCCAAGCTAGAAGGAGTTATTTTTTTCAGTGAAAGGGAATCCACATAAGACTGAGAGAGCTAACATTATGAGATAGAAGCAAGCATTACTGCAGATGGTGACTGCAGCCATGATATTAAAAGACACTTGCTCCTTGGAAGAAAAGTTTTGACCAACCTAGACAGCATATTAAAAACTAGAGACATTACTTTGCCAACAAAGGTCCATCTAGTCAAAGCTATGGTTTTTCCAGTAGTCATGTATGAATGTGAGAGTTGGACTATAAAGAAAGCTGAGTGCCAAAGAATTGAAGCTTTTGAACTTTTGTGTTGGAGAAGACTCTTGAGAATCCCTTGGACCTGCAAGGAGATGCAACCAGTCCATCCTAAAGGAAATCAGTCCTAAATATTCATTGGAAGGACTGATGTTGAAGCTGAAACTCCAATACTTTGGCCACCTGATGGGAAGAACTGACTTATTTGAAAACACTCTGATGTTGGGAAAGATTGAAGGCGGGAGAAGGGGAGAACAGAGGACGAGATGGTTGGATGGCATTATGGACTCAATGGACATGAGTTTGAGTAGGCTCCGGGAGTTGGTGATAGACAGGGAGGCCTGGTGTGCTGCAGTCCATGGGGCTGAAAAGAGTCAGACACGACTGAGCAACTGAACTGAACCGAGCCACCAGGGAAACCCTAAAGGTATTTTTAAAAGAAAGAATTCAGTTATAAGTTGTAACCTTACTCTGATCAGTTCCTTTCACTGAGTTAAAACCCTTTTCAGCCTTTGGACTAACAGTATTATGTGAGATGTCTTGGTTCTCAGGGACTAGCTATATGAGAAATTATGAGAAATTTCTTATTTCTTAGCTGCAGGTGATCTCAGTGCTTTGTGGATGTTTTCCAAGGTGTTTGCAGGGATGGTCTTACTTTTTCTTTTTTGTTCGCTGTGTATTGTACAAAGACCTTGCTTTCAATGGCAGAATTAAATACATGGGGAACAAGTCCTTGAATCTGTTTCCTTATCCATTACCTGGGAAGAAGAATGGTGTTGCCTTGACCTCTCTCCTGGGTTGTAACTGTAGCTGTTCTGAGCACCGTGGTGAGATGGCACATTAGCTCTGAGCCCCCGGGGGTGCCAGGCCAATGCTGAATAACTGATCAGGGCTGCCTGCAAAACTTCTGAAATGACTCAGACTGGGGCTCATCACAGAAGAAAAGTATGATGGATAAGTGCAATCTGCTGTGGGCAAGGAAGGGTAAACTGTACTGTATGAGCCAGGAAGTTTCCATTCCATATATATTGACTGCCAGGGAATGGCTTGACCTTGCAGTTTCAGTTTTAATCTTCTCCAGGTATGGCGATCATTTATTATGAGTAGAATGCTTTAGACAACTTAGATAATCTAGCTCTCCTTACCATTCCTAATGAAGTTAAATTGATTTTATTATTCCCCAATAGGATCACATTTAGCCTGTTGTCATTGGTGGGTTATTCCTCTTAGCCCACATTTGAGAATAAAAACTATTATTAGGTGCTGAAGATAAAATGGTAAATTATAGTCACATTGTCCTAAATTTAGGAGAGACACATATGCCTAATGCAGAACCCTTACACACACACACACACAGACACTCTCGCTCTTTTGAAAAAAGTCCCTGTGTGCATTTTACTTTACCCTTTGCTGTTATTTTTTTCAATCTAGAAGAGATTTCTACGTGTTTTTCAGTCTAGAATAAACTTATCAGAGGGCATGTGTGTGTATAGTTACAAGACAGATTGTATTTCTTGTGGATCATGATCAAAACAATTTGAAAGTCACAATTCAGACCTTTTTTCCTTTATAATCACAGAGCCTTAGGGAAAAAAGAGTGGTTTCTTGCTGCTTTATGGACTGGGCAGATAGCATGTCTCAGTCACATCAAATCCATGCATGCTTTTGGTTGTTCCAAAGCTTTGGAGGCATGAATTTGGACAGGAGTAGTAAATCTGCCTAAAATGCATTCTGCACATGTAAGATACGAAACCTTGAGCAGTTACCTTCATGAAGGCCCAGGCAGTCATGGCCACCTTCTTGCCCAGACCGATCCCCTGGAACAAGTGAAATGGCCTTAGTGCCCTGCCCAGGAGGAAGCTGCTCTGTCTCCTTAGCAAAAGTTAAGGCGTGAACACGTATTACTCTGCCTGACCTGTGTCCAGGGGTGTGGTCCAGCTCCAGTTCCTTGAACCGCAAAGAAAACTTACTACATTTTACGTGCCAGTATACAATAGGTGCAGACAAATACGATTTGATTCCACTTGTACAGGATACCTAGAGTAGACAAATTCATAGAGTCAGAGTGCGTGGCAGATGCCAGCTGCTGAAGGTTGCTGGGTAGGGAGGCATATTAGTGTTTACGGGGGAGGGGGGGGCAGAGTTTCAGATGAGGAAGGTGAAAAATTCGGGAGATGTATGATGCTGAGAGTTGCAGAGTAATGTGAATGTACTTACTGCCACAGAACGGTGCAGTTAAGTATGGTCAAAATAGATGTTTTATGTGACCTTTACTACAATTAAAAAAACAGTAAAACATTTTTTTAAACTTACATTTCATAGTCACTTGCGACTCCAGGGTTCCCGCAGCGACAGCCATCCTCAGATGTTCCCAGCCACCCGAAGAGAAATGATCCTAGTGCGTTCTCACTACTCAGTGACTCGGGCAGCCAGAGGCATTGCGGGGTGACCGTCCCTTGAGTTACAGAAGCTCCCAGCCTGACTCGTGTAGTGCAGCAGCAGAGTGAAGTCAAAGGGCCAAAGAGCACGGCCACTTTCCTGGCAGGGCCTGGCTTCCTGCTGCTCTCCTGGCTCCAAGTGGGAGCTCAGGATCTGGATTAATAAGGGGGGCGGGAGGGGCTGCCCGGGGAGGCTCGGAAAGCTCACGGGGGGCCCCCTGAGGTCACCACCAGTCTCCCTGTGTTAGTGTAAGAACAGTGAGTGAGTCCTTGTTTGAATGATGTGATGTGTTCAGTCCAGCCTGACTCTGTGAGCCCATGGACTGCAGCCCACCAGGCTCCTCTGTCCATGGGGTTTCCCAGGCGGGAATACTGGAGCGGGTTATCATTTCCTCCTCCTCCAGGGGATCTTCCCGAGCCAGGGATCGAACCCACATCTCCTGCACTGGTAGGCGGATTCTTTGCCCCTGAACCACCAGGGAAGCAATGATGTGGTGAGGAAACACATGAAAGTGCCCTTTGGGATGTTTAAGGGGTAAGTGAAGTCAAGTCATTCAGTCGTGTCCGACTCTTTGCAACACCATGGACTGTAGCCTACCGGGCTTCTCAGTCCATGGAGATTTTCCAGGCAAGAGGGGTCAAATGCCTCGCTCTCCAGCAGCCTGGCGGGATCAGGAGAGAAGCCTTGTAGGGGAGGCCTCCAGTGGGAAGTCTTGGATAAATCTCAGTGCTTTTGTTCCCCCTCAACCTCAGCCAACTATATTCTTCTTGCCAAGCACCCACTTAGTATTGCTGGAAGATTTTCAGGGTACATAGGGCATGAGTCTCTTGCAGGAAGATCTTAGAACAGTGGACATACTTTCATATTTCATAAGCTGAGAATACATCTTTAGTAATGACTAGATGACAGCTGAGCCTGGAATGGCCAGTGAACCCGAAATCAGTAACCGGTGCTGGGAAGGTCACGCCCTCTACTGCTCCTCCCGCTTTCTAGCGTCGTCCTTTAGGGTGAGCACCGTGCAGGGCGGTGGTTCGCAGGTCTGTTTTCTGTTGGCTAGTCACTCAGTCGTGTCTGACTCTGCGATCCCATGGACTATAGCCGGCCAGGCTCCTTGGTCATGGCGTTCTTCAGGCAAGGATACTGAGTGGGTTGCCGTCTCCTTCTCCACCGTTCCTGTTGGAGTTCTCAGTTACATGAGTCAACGAAGGAGTTGGTGCTTGACTGAGCTTTTTTTTTTTTTTAAAGCTTCTTAAATTGAAGTAGGAAGTAGGGGCTTCCCTGGTGGCTCTGTGGTACAGAATCCTGGAGACAGAAGAGACGCGGTTCAATCCCTGGGTTGGGCGGATCCCGCGGAGAGGGAGACGGCAGCCCCGGCCCGTGCTCTTGCCTGGAGAATGCGCTTTCAGCACTTTCTCCACCGTGGAGCTAGCTCCTTCCCTCTGTTGGTTCTTTTTTCTCTAGCATATGTAGCGACCTTTGAAGGCTGTTTAGCCTGTTTCTCCTTCCTAAGTCTGGCAAGGTAGACAGATGCTACCTAGAATCCCCATGTTATAGCTGCGGCAACAGGTCCAGAGAGATTTAAGTGTGAACACGTAGCACGGGGGCTCTAGAAAGTAACTTCTGTGGAGGCTAGAGAAAGTGTTCACCACCACCTTGGGTTGCCCTCGAAAATCAGGTGTGTGAAGAACTACAGCTGTGAATCAACCTTTGGGCAGTTTTTTTTGGGGGGTGGGTATGTAACATTGATTAAGAAAGATTGGTCATCATGAAGTACAGATGAGAAAATGGACTGTCTTCTTGAAAAACTGACCACAGACAGGCATGTTATAACTAAATATTTTTATTTCACATTGGATTCAGTTTCACATGTATTTGCATAAATAATTTAAAAATGATCTCTAATGATTGTGCACAGCTGCATGCTAGTTCAACGGGCCCCACTTTCATTCTCCACTTACAACACGACCCTCCCTCTGTCGTAGCATCAGAGAGAAGACAGAAGCCGCTCTCATTCTTTACAGCAACACTGGGTTTGTGTCATGTAAAGCAGCTGGGTGGGTTCTACTTGTTTTAAATTTTAATAATCAGGCTAGTGATTTTTTATTTATCATTAAAAGATAATACCCCAAACTGTTAAGGTCAGAATAAAATGGTGCGGTTCTAGCATCCCAAGCTAGAAGGAGTTATTTTTTTCAGTGAAAGGGAATCCACATAAGACTGAGAGAGCTAACATTATGAGATAGAAGCAAGCATTTAAGGATCAACAGGAGGTGTATGGGCTGGACACTGCGGAACCTCAGAGCTTTCTCAGCTTCAAAATTACAAACTCTTCTCTGGGGGTACGTGGAGTGATTAATAAGATCAGGACTGAATTTGAGAATGAGATGATGACCCACGTTAGTTTTCCAACTGAATCTAATAGAGCACATTTACTTTAAATCATAACGACCCCCCGCCCCGGTCCGGGTAAAACTGAAATCTGTCATTTATAGTGCCCCCCGAATGATCAGAACAGGAACAGTCTTTAAAACTAGTGGGCCTCCCAGGGGGCAGGATTAGAGCCTGCCAGCCCAGGTGGACTTTTCTTGTTGAGCATGATGTTGTTGGCAAATGAGATATGTCAGAGGCACAGCGACGGAGGTCAGTGCTGGTCAGATTTTTACGGCCATGGTCCAGAGCAGGGGACGGTCCGTCTCCACAGTCACAACACCAGATCCGTCATAGGTGTTGGAAGTGCTGACTAGTGTTCCAAAGCCGAGCATCTGATGTGCTGTAAGAACGTAAGAAAACACAGGTTTGGTGAGAGCCAGCTTCCCTCCAGTGTAGAATGACTGTTGAGAGTTACCAAAAAGCAATTAAGCACACACTTGGAATTAACAGATGATCTGTACGTGGGATTCTAAAACTGAAAGTTTCTATAAACTTGCTGTGACCACCCCTTCTAGAGTTGGCTACAGGTTATTGTACATGTTATGTCAGTCTCAACACTAAACTTCAGTAAAGTGTTTTCTTTTTCTTCTTTACCAACTGTAAAACCAACATCCATTTCTGTAATAGGTTACTTACTTCCTTGCCTGGGTGCAATTTTAATTTTTTTGATGATTCAGAATTAACATTTTAATATTTAATTAAGCTCTATAAAAAGGCAGTTTTAGTTTCGAGTATAAATGATATGGGACAGAAAGCTAATTATTAAAAAACAAAACAGTATAGGATTTTGGTTGATTTTTTTCCTCATAAAGACAAGCCAAAGTGAACGAGGCTCGCTTTGTGTAAAATTAATCGGAGCTCAGAGGTCAAAAAGCAGACTTCCAGGTCATTACTTGTCAAAATAAAGGTTTTGGAGTTATGTTGTATTATTAAAATTAATATATTTATAAATTACATAAATCTGTACACAACTATATATATATATTTATTTCCTAACAAGTTTGCTGAAGTTAACATGTAGGAATCCACTGGTAACTTCATTTCTCTTTGCTTATAGAAGAGCAGTTCACATTATCGACATGACTTTAAATCATGACTGTCCTGTCAACATGCCCTGATATAATCAGAAGAAATCAGAAAGGGAAAAATGAATGTTACGCAGAGAAATAAACAAATGTCAGGAGCCAGAAAATCCTCTTTTCCTTCCAACAAAGTGCAACTATGAAGTTGCACAGCTTTGAAGTAAATAAAATAATTCAATTATAATGGTCACTCCCCGCTAGAGGGAGCCTGTTATCCTTCTGAGGAAATCTTGAAAAGGCAATTTAAAAATTCAGAAACAGTATTACAGGATAATATATCATCAGTATTACCAGTTCACACAGTTTACTTATTAAAAGTCAAACTATTTCTTTTTCATAGTTGTCAACACGTTTACTAATGCAAACAGGAAGTTACAAGCTGAAACTGCAGGAATGCAGAGTCAACCTCATGTGACTGTTGCCCTAAGAGGCGATTCAGTGTTTTTGCCTCTCCAGTAATCTGGAGCTTTTCTTAGATGAGGTTTCTGAATGATATGAATAAACATACACATTAAATTTACAAATCCAGGCATAATTACATATACAGAGGGTTAGGGTGATGGTTGTGGAGGGAGTCACAGGAAGTCTGTTAAGGAAAGAAGCCTTGTTCTCCTAAAGGTTAGGGAACAGTTCACACATTTCATACCATTTATTCAGAAAGGCAATTTAGGAGGCTTCAGGGGCCTAGCTTTAGAGTTGGAAACTCCCCAGCGAAACAGTGGGTACACACAACCCACCTGGACTCAACACACTGCGTTTAAGATTCTGGTGACTAATTAGGTTAAAATCCTAGTTTGCATCTGGGCTCAAAGAACAGGAGTACAAAATTACTTCTCTAGTTTGCTGCTGCACACAAATTCCTTTCTGAAGGCAGAATAGGGACTTTGGATTATCCTGGATAGACAACTATATTATATACATTTTTTTTTTCTAAGACACTGTTGCATCCTAAATAATTTTTAAATAGGAAAAGAACTGAAGTAGCTTTATTAGGATATGAGAATATACAGTTTTTACTTTGCATGAAATATCTGAGTTAAGGCCATTTTTTTACCCAATCTCATAAATCACGTTTTCTTTCTTTTTTTCCCACAATGTTTACAATTCCACTAGGATCTGTTATTAAACGTGTTTTAGTTGGTTTTGGGTGCTATAACAAAATGCATAGGCTGAGTGGTTTAAATAGCAGACATGATTTCTCGTAATTCAGAGGCTTGGAAAGTCCCAGATCAGGGTACCGGCATGGCCGGTTCTGGTAAGACCCCTCTTCCTGGCCGGTTTACAGATAGCTGCCTTCCTGCTGTATTCTCACATGGTGGGGAAATCTCCTACCTCTTCTTTTTTAAGGGTGCTAATCCCATCATGAGGGTCCCATGAGGTTCTCATTATCTCCCAAAGGCTCCAGCTCCAAATACTGTCACACTGGGGATTATGGCTTCAATGTATGAATTTAGGGGGACACAAACACTCAGTCCATAACAATGGTTACACTTAATGGAAAGGTTACGATGAAATTCATTTGTCTGCACCTCTATGAAAAGTAGATTAAATGATAGAAAACAAAATAAACTGAACACACAAAATCGTGAAATTCAATTTACTCTGTCCCTACAGTTATTTTGGAGTGTGGTTTTTTTTTTTTCAAAGAATTCTGTTTTTAGACAAAACAGTCAAGTCTCTCTTAGAAGAAAAGAAAAAATTTTAATGAAGTATTTGAAATTAATACTGAACTCCCCTCTCCCCAAGTGTCTGAAGGTCAATCATGATATAAAATACATAAGACTGGCAGAGAGATAACTTCCTGTAGACAGCAATAAAACAAATTACTTTTTATTATTTTTCCTCTAGTTTTGAGAAAATTGACATATAGTACTGTATAAATTTAAGATGTATAGCACATATAATGACCTGTGCATATAGTATGAAATGATTTACAAAATAAGTTTAGTCAACATCCATTACCTTATAAATTACATTTTTTCCCTTGTGATGAGAACTGTATAATGTCTGTTCTGTTACCACTTTTCAAATATACCATACAGCATCGGCAAGGATTCTCACCATGCTGTGTATTACATAGTCAGTACTTACTTATCTTATAACTGGAAGTCTGTATCTTCTGATCACTTTTATCTCATTCTCTCCACTCCCTGAGTCTGGCGATCACAAATCTGATATTTTTTCTATGAATCTGAGTCTTTCAGATACCACGTATAAGGGAGGTCATACAGTGTTAATCTTTGTTATTTCACTTAGCATAATACCCTCAAGGTCTGTTGATACTGTTGCAAATGGCAGGGTTTCCTTTTTATGACTGAACAGTATTCCAGTATAGACCACATTTTCTTTATCTGTCTGTTGATGGACACTTAGCTTGTTTCCATATCTTAGCTATTGAAAGTAATGCCGTCATGAAGATAGGAGTGCAGTTATCTTTGGATGTAGGGATTTTGCTTCCGTTGGATATACACCCAGAAGTGGGATTGTTGGTAACATGGTAGATTTATGTTTAATTTTGAGAAACCTCCATACAGTTTTGCATGGTGGCTGTACCAATTTACATTCCCACCAACAGTGCACAAAGGTTCCTTTCTCTCTATGTCTTCTCCAGAATTTGTTCTTTGTCTATTTGATGACAGCCAGTCTAATAGGTATAAGGTGATAACTTCTGTGGTTTTGAGTTAATTTTCCTAATTAGTGATGTAAACTACCCTTTTCATACGTCTATTGGCCTTCTGTATGTCTTCTTGGAAAAATGTTTATTCAGGTCCTTTGACCATTGGTTTTTTTCAGTTCTAGGAGTTCTTTATATATTTTGAATGTTAACCCCTTCTCAGTATGATTTGCAAATATCTAATCCCATTGCTTTGGTTGTCTTTGTGTTTTGTTATTGTTTCTTTTGCTGTGCAGAAGCTTTTTAGTTTGATGTAGTCCCACCTGTTTTTCATTTTGCTATCATATCATATCATATGTAAAAAATTATTGCCAGGACCCATGTCAGGAAGCGTTATTCCTGTTTTCTTCTAGGAGTTTTATGGTTTTATTTAATGTCTTAATCCTTTGCGAGTTAATTTTTGGTGAGTGATGTAAAACTAGGGATCTAACTTCACTCTTTTACATGTGGATATCCAATTTCCCAGCACCATTTATCGGACAGCTTTTCTCCATCGAGCATTCTTGGCTCTCTTTTGTATTAGCTCACTGTATATGCGTTGGTTCTCAGTTCGGCTTCACTGGACTATGTATCTTTTATACCAGCAGCATCATGCTTTTAGTGTTTCCTGGTGGCTCAGACGGTAAACAATCCGTCTGCAATGCAGGAGACCTGTTTTGATCCCTGGGTTGGGAAGATCCCCTGGAGGAGGGCACGGCAACCCCCTCCAGTATTCTCCCTGGAGAGTCCCCATGGACAGAGGAGCCTGGCGGGCTACAGCCCACGGGGTCGCAGAGAGAAGGACACTGAGTGACTAAGTGCAATGCTTTTATTATTCTGCCTTTATATAGGATAGTTTGAATTCAGGAACCGTGATGTCTCCAGCACTGTTATTTTTTTTCTCAGTATTGCTTTGGCTAGTCAGGGTTTTTTTTTTTGCTTTTTTTTTAGTTTCATATGAATTTTAGGATTTTTTTTTTTCTTCTGTAAAAATGCCATTGGAATCTTGACAGGGACTGAATCTATAGGTGGCTTTGAGTAGTACAGATATTTTAACACTATTCTTTCAATGCATGATCATGGAGTGTGTTTTTATTTATTTTACTCTTCAATTTCTTTCATCTGTCTTATAGTTCTCAATGTAGAGATCTTTCATCGCCTTGGTTAAATTTATTGCTAAGTATTTTACTGTTCGTGATACTATTGTAAATGAGTTTTTTTTTTTTCCAGATAAGTCATTGTTAGTATATAGATATATTTTTGATTTATGTATCTTGAATTTCATATCCTGCAACTTTACTGAATTCATTGGTCTGTTTTCTGATTGAGTGTTTAGGCTTTTTTATACATAAAATCATGTCATTTACAAACAAATTTATGTTTTCCTGTCCAATTTGGAAGACTTGTTTTTCTTGCCTGATTTCTCTGGTTCAGACTTCCAGTGCCGTTGACCAGAAGTGATGAGAATGGGCACCCTTGTCTTGTTCCTGATCCTAGAGGAAAGTCCTCAGTCTTTCACCTCTGAGGATGGGGTGAGGTGGGGCTTGATATGCATGGCCTTCCTTTACATACGAGGTGCATCTCTTTCCTCCAGCTAGTTTGTTGAGACTTTTTATCATGAACGGATGTTAAATCATGTCGAAATTTTTCCTGCATCTGTTGGGATAATCATATGACTTTTATCTTTCATTCTGCTAGTGTGACGTATGGAATTTGCTGGTATGCATATGCTGGACTATTCTTGGCTCCGGGAATGAATCCTGCTTGGCCAATGTGCATGCTCCTTTTAATGTGCTGCTGAATTGGGTTGGCTGTTTTGTTGAAAAATTTTGCACCTACGTTCATCAGGGATATTGGTCTGTAGCTTTGTGTTACTGAGGTGTCCTTGTCTGGCTTTGGTGTCAGGGAAATGCTAGCCTTGTGACATGAGTTTGGAAGTGTTCTCTCTTCTTCAATATTTTTGGATATTTTGAGGATTGGTGTTAATTCTTCTTCAAATGTTTGGTAAAACTTATCAGTGAGAAGACATCTGGTCCTGGACTTTTCTTTTTCATGAGATTTTTGATTACTGATTCAATACTCTTCTAGTAATCGCTTTGTTCAGATTTTCTATTTCTTCCTAATTGAGTCACGATAGGTTCTGTGTATCTAGTAATTTATCTACTGTTTTTATTGTCGGTGTATGGTTGGTCACTAAAGCTTCTTTATGAACCTTTGTATTTTAAAGCCTCTGTCTACAGTGTGGGAGACCTGGGTTCCATTCCTGGGTTGGGAAGATCCCCTGGAGAAGGAAACGGCAATCCACTCCAGTACTCTTGCCTGGAAATCCCATGGACAGAGGAGCCTGGTAGGCTACAGTCCATGGGGTTGCAAAGAGTCGGACACAACTGAGTGACTTACTTTACTTTATTATCAGAAAATCTCCCTCTTCCCCTTGGTTTATCTCAATAAACAAATATTTATTTTTTCAAAGAGCCAGACGGTAGTTTTATTAATTTTTCCCCAATTGGTTTTCTAATCTGTTTCATTTTTTAATGTTCTAAAGTCTGTTTCCTTTTCTGCCTCACTTTAGGCTTAGTTTGTTCTTCATGTTCTAGATTCTTGAGGTGTGAAAGGTTGAGATCCATTTTCTTGAGGTACACATTTATAGATATAAACTTTCCTCTGAGACCTACTTTTGCTGTATCTTATAGGTCTGTATGTTTTGGTTCTATTTTCAATTGTCTCAAGAAACTTTTTTTCATTTAATTTCATCTCTGACCTACTGGTTTTTCAGGACAGTGTTAAGTATTTACCTTCCATGTATTCACAAGTTTTCTAGTTTTCCTTCTGTTATGGTTTCCAGTTTCATACCATTGTGGTCAGAGAAGATATTTGATAAGATTTCAGTCTTTGTGAATTTGCTAAAACTTGTTTTGTGGCCTAACATAGGATCATGCTAGAAAATGCTCTGAGTGCACTTGAGAAGAATGTGTATCCTGCTGTTATTAGACCCAATATTCTGTGTATGTCTGTTACAACTTAGTCAAGTGTTGTTCAAATCCATTGTTTCCTTACTGATTTTCTGTCTAGATGATCTGTCTCTGTGACCCCATGGACTGTATAGTCCATGTGATTCTCCAAGCCAGAATACTGGAGTGGGTAGCTTTTCCCTTCTCCAGGGAATTTTCCCAACCCAGGGATCAAACCCAGGTCTCCCACATTGCAGGTGTATTCTTTACCAGCTGAGCCACCAGGAAGCCCCCATTATTAACCATGGGGCATTAAAGTCCCCAACTATTTGTTGTTTATTTCTGTCTGTTTCTCCTTGTAGTTCTGTTTTGTATAGTTAGGTGCTCTAATGTTGGGTGGGTGCCTAAATATTTACAATTGGTGTATCTTCTTGATGGAGTGACCCCTTTATCATTATATAGTGACAGTCTTTTTATCATTTTTAGCTTCAGTTCAGTTGCTCAGTCGTGTCTTACTCTTTGCAACCCCACGGACTGCAGAATTCTGTTTCATTTTTTAATGTTCTAAAGTCTGTTTCCTTTTCTGCCTCACTTTAGGCTTAGTTTGTTCTTCATGTTCTAGATTCTTGAGGTGTGAAAGGTTGAGATCCATTTTCTTGAGGTACACATTTATAGATATAAACTTTCCTCTGAGACCTACTTTTGCTGTATCTTATAGGTCTGTATGTTTTGGTTCTATTTTCAATTGTCTCAAGAAACTTTTTTTCATTTAATTTCATCTCTGACCTACTGGTTTTTCAGGACAGTGTTAAGTATTTACCTTCCATGTATTCACAAGTTTTCTAGTTTTCCTTCTGTTATGGTTTCCAGTTTCATACCATTGTGGTCAGAGAAGATATTTGATAAGATTTCAGTCTTTGTGAATTTGCTAAAACTTGTTTTGTGGCCTAACATAGGATCATGCTAGAAAATGCTCTGAGTGCACTTGAGAAGAATGTGTATCCTGCTGTTATTAGACCCAATATTCTGTGTATGTCTGTTACAACTTAGTCAAGTGTTGTTCAAATCCATTGTTTCCTTACTGATTTTCTGTCTAGATGATCTGTCTCTGTGACCCCATGGACTGTATAGTCCATGTGATTCTCCAGGCCAGAATACTGGAGTGGGTAGCTTTTCCCTTCTCCAGGGAATTTTCCCAACCCAGGGATCAAACCCAGGTCTCCCACATTGCAGGTGTATTCTTTACCAGCTGAGCCACCAGGAAGCCCCCATTATTAACCATGGGGCATTAAAGTCCCCAACTATTTGTTGTTTATTTCTGTCTGTTTCTCCTTGTAGTTCTGTTTTGTATAGTTAGGTGCTCTAATGTTGGGTGGGTGCCTAAATATTTACAATTGGTGTATCTTCTTGATGGAGTGACCCCTTTATCATTATATAGTGACAGTCTTTTTATCATTTTTAGCTTCAGTTCAGTTGCTCAGTCGTGTCTTACTCTTTGCAACCCCACGGACTGCAGAACGCCAAGTCTCCCTGTCCATCACCAACTCCTGGAGCTTACTCAAACTCATGTCCATTGAGTTGGTGATGCCATCCAACCATCTCATCCTCTATCGTCCCCTTCTCCTCCTGCCTTCAATCTTTCCCAGCATCAGGGTCTTTTCCAATGAGTCAGTTCTTCGCATCAGATGGCCAAAGTATTGGAGTTTCAGCTTCAGCATCAGTCCTTCCAATGAATATTCAGGACTGATTTCCTTTAGGATGGACTGGTTGGATCTCCTTGTAGTCTAAGGGACTCTAAAGAGTCTTCTCCAGCACCACAGTTCAAAAGCATCAATTCTTCAGAACTCAGCTTTTTTTATAGTCCAGCTCTCACATCCATACTGGAAAAACCATAGCTTTGACTAGACAGACCTTCATCGGCAAACTAATGTCTCTGCTTCTTAATATGCTGTCTAGGTTGGTCATAGGTTTCTTCCAAGGAGCAAGCGTCTTTTAATTTCATGGCTGCAGTCACCATCTGCAGTGATTTTGGAGCCCAAAAACATAAAGTCTCTCACTGTTACCATTATTTCCCCATCTATTTGCCAGGAAGTGATGGGACCAGATGCCATGATCTTTGTTTTCTGAATGTTGAGCTTTAAGCCAACTTTTTCACTCTCCACTTTCACTTTCATCAAGAGGCTCTTTAGTTCTTCTTCACTTTCTGCCACAGGGGTGGTGTTATCTGCATTTCTGAGGTTTTTGATATTTCTCCCAGCAATCTTGATTCCAGCTTGTGCTTCATCTAGACTGGCATTTTGCATGGTGTACTCTGCATATAAGTTAAATAATCAGGGTGACAATATACAGCCTTGACTTACTCCTTTCCTGATTTGGAACCAGTCTGTTGTTCCATGTCCAGTTCTAACTGTTGCTTCCTGGCCTGCATACAGATTTTTCAAGAGGCAGGTTAGGTGGCCTGGTATTCCCATCTCTTTCAGAATTTTCCACAGTTTATTGTGATCCACACAGTCAAAGGCTTTGGCATAGTCAATAAAGCAGAAATAGATGTTTTTCTGGAACTCTCTTGCCTTTTCCATGATCCAGTGGATGTTGGCAATTTGATCTCTGGTTCCTCTGCCTTTTCTAAAACCAGCTTGAACATCAGGGAGTTCATGGTTCACGTATTGCTGAAGCCTGGCTTAGAGAATTTTGAGCATTACTTTACTAGCATGTGAGATGAGTGCAATTGTGCAGTAGTTGGAGCATTCTTTGGCATTGCCTTTCTTTGGAATTGGAATGAAAACTGACCTTTTCCAGTCCTGTGGCCACTGCTGAGTTTTCCAGATTTGCTGGCATATTAAGTGCAGCACTTTCACACCATCATCTTTTAGGATTTGAAACAGCTCAACTGGAATTAGCTTTGTGTCTATTTTTCCTGATATGAGTATGGTACTCTTGCAGTGGAAAGGAAAAAAGAGGAATTAAGTTTTTATTCTTTCCCTTTCTTGAGATCAAAGAAGATAAACAGAACAGTGAGCAAGGCCTGAACGTCATAGTTTCTGGGTTCTGCTTTATCTGCTCCTAACTTTGAATGTCTGTAACTAACTTGGCTGTTGCGTCCCCCAACTCTGTATGCGCGGTACATCTCACACCTATTATTCTTGGACTCTATGCCAAATACGCCTGTAACTGGTGCTCACCTTTATATCAGTCTCTTGTCTTGTAGTTACTCACCAGAAAGAAGGCTGCAGAGCCACGGAATTGTCAGACTCAGTTACTGAGGTACGGACACCAGTCTATGACTGGTTTTGAAACAATGAAAGAGGAAGAAGACAAGATCCAAACACCTTTGTTCCTCATCACGGACTCCTGATGGCGAGCCTTCAGCTGATATAAGCCCCTAGACTCCTCATGGGGGCACATTTCTTGAGGGAGAAGCCTACTGTGTTCCCCTCTCCGCTGACTGAGAAATTAAAGGCACCTTTCTATTTCGTCCAGACTGTCTCCATAATTCTTATTCGACTTCGGTGGGTAGAAAAAGCCAAATCTGGGGGCAGCCACGCTACCTGTTTTTTTGGCTGTCATCTGCTTGAACTGCCTTTTCCACCCTTTCAGTCTCAGCCTGTGTCTTTAAAGTGAGCTTTTTTGTAGGCAGTATATTGTTTTATTTTGCTTTTTAAGTCAGTCCGCCGATTCTGTGTCTTTGACTGAAGTAAAGTACTTCTTGCTGGAGGACTCTCCATGGCCATTCTGTTCTCTTGCTGTTCTGTAGCTCTGTTGCTCCTTGCTTCTTAGCCTGCTGCCTTTTTTTGTGATGATGACTTTTTGTAATGGTGTACTTTCACTTTGTCGTGATCTTTTGTGTAACAAGCTTTTCCTCTGTGGTTGCTGAGCCTTATATAAACCATCTTAGCATTATGATATGCTATTTTAAGCTGATGACAACTTAACTTCAATAGCATTTCTGCAATTACAATTTACTTCGTCCTCTGTCACATGTTACAGTTTACATATTTTTTATATTGTGTATACAGTAACAACTATAGAAGTTACAGCTTCTTAATACATTTTTAAAAACTTTTAAACCAGAGTTATAGGAGAATTATGTGCCACTATTACCATATTAAATAATCTGATTTGATTATTTACCAATATCAGGAAGTTATATACCTATGTTCATCTGATTTTATGATGTAAATACGCATTTTATTTCTGCGTGAAGAACTCCCTTTAGCATTTCTTGTAAGGCAGGCCTAGTGGTGATAAACTTGCATTCAGCTTTTGTTTGTTCAGGCAAGTATGCCTTCATTTCTGAAGGACAGCTTTGCCAGGTATAGAATTGTTGACAGATTTTTTTCTTCCAATATTTTGAATATATTATCCCATTCTCTCCTAGCCTGAAAAATTTCTTTTGAGAAATCTGCCCATTATGGGAATTCCCTTAAATATAATGTGTTCCTTTCTCTCGCTGTGTTGAAAGTCTTTTTTGTCATTGACTTTTAGAACTATTTGGGTCACTCTTGGTATGTGATGTCCTTTGGACCTCATGAATCCAAATGGCCATTTCTTTCCTTATTTTTCAGCAAGTATTGCTTTATATGGGCTTCCTTGGTGGCTCAGATGGTAAAGAATCTGCCTGCAATGTGGGAGACCTGGGTTTGATCCCTGGGTTGGGGAGATCCCATGGAGGAGGGCATGGCAACCCACTCCAGTATTCTGGCNTCCAAATGGCCATTTCTTTCCTTATTTTTCAGCAAGTATTGCTTTATATGGGCTTCCTTGGTGGCTCAGATGGTAAAGAATCTGCCTGCAATGTGGGAGACCTGGGTTTGATCCCTGGGTTGGGGAGATCCCATGGAGGAGGGCATGGCAACCCACTCCAGTATTCTGGCCTGGAGAATCCCCATGGACAGAGAAGCCTGGTAGGCTACAGTCCATGGATTTGCAGTCAGACTTGACTGAGCAACTAAGCCCAGCACACACTGCTTTATGCATTTTCTGCCCCTTTGTCCCCCTGGGGTACACATAATGCAGATGTTTCTTTTGACGGTGTCCTGTAAGTCACACAGGCTTCTTCAACTCTTCCTCTGACGGAATAATTTCAAACGCCCTGTCATTGCTTCCTTCTGCTGCATGCTCAATTCGGATTTAGAAGCTCTCTACTAAACTTTTTGAGTTCAGTCATTATATTCTTTAGATCGAGGACTTCTGTTTGGTTTATTTTTGATGGTTCCTATTTTTTGTTGATCTCATTTTGTTCATGCATTCCACCCCCTCCCCCCGATTTCATTAAGTTATTTGTCTTCTTATAGCTCACTAAACTTCTTTAAGAGCATCATTCTGAATTCTTTGAATTTCGTGGATTTCCATTTCCTTAGGGTCATTTATTGGCATTTTCTTATAATAGATTCCACTGGTACTATTATGTTTACCTGATTTTTCCTGATCCCTGGTTTCTTACATTGGTATTTGCACATTTGAGTAAACAGTCTCATCTTCTAGACTTAACAGGTTCCATTTGGCAGACAGTCCTTCCAGTCAGCTCAGCTTGGGGTTGTGGACATGTGAGTGGGTAGACCCCTTGGACAGGTGGGGCTTGCCATCAGGGTGGTCTTTGTGGGCAAGGCCACGCCTGAGCTCTGAAGTTGTAGGGTGTGTGCTGTGGCTGGACAGGACTGCTGGCTTGGTTCTCTGGCCAGGTGAGGCTTTTGGAAGGGGCTCTGTGGTTGCCTGGGTTCCCCGGTCGGGCTGCCTGGATGGTCAGGACTGGGTACTGTACTTGTCAGCAGCTGTGGTTATGAATTAGCTCGCCTGCCTGAGCAGGACAGCCGAATGGGCCCCACAGTCAGCACAGGCCACTGTCTGTGCACCCGATTCTCTGGCCAGTGCAGAAGGTGAGACACACTGGCCCGCTCTCTGCTCAAGCGGCGCTGTAGGTGGGGCTGGAGGATGGGCCCCAGTCCCCGTGTGCAGGAGAGCTTCAGCCTCGCCCTTGCACTCTAGGGCTGTCACAGCGGCGTCTTGTCTATGGATAGCTGTTAGGGCTTCTTGTGAGGGCGACTGAAGTGGGGAATGACCCAGGTTTCCATCTTCACGACGCCATTCCTTCAGAGATTACGCTTCCATTTCTACCCCAGTGGGCTGGCTGGCTGAACATTTAATTTCAAGTCAACATTTGAAACACTCAAATTCAAAATTTTTTCCATTTTTGTTTGTACAGAGTACAGAGGAACTAAATATAGTTGTTCTAAGACAACCAGTCAGCCTGTTTTTAACTGTAGACAAAAAATAAAAGTGATAGCTATATGTGAAACTATAAGCAACCATGTAATGTGTGATAAACATAACCTAAATTTGCTTGCTCTGTTTGACTATAAAAGTTGTGCCTTATCTATTTGCTTCAAAACATCACCATCAATTGTTTTCAGGAAAAACTGTAGTCTAATGATAGAATATTGGCTTGTGAGGACTGGTTAAATTCCTCTTCCAATGAAACTTAATGTGAATTATATTGCGGAACACAGAAGCATAGTCTGACTTTTGAGACTTTCATGTTTTAGAGAAACAGAAGTGAAAAATACGGGCGACATTAAAATCGATTTTATAATTTTCATTCATTATCTCAAACTTTTCTTTCCCGGAGCAAAGGATGAGAACCAGGCACTTAATATTCTGTTGCTCTCAGTGATGTCCCACAGCTTTTCTCCAAAGCTGCAAAGACAGAAGACTGCAAAGCCGAGGTTGGCGAATTGGCAGAATTCAAATATTCAGCTCTCTTCCTGTCAGCTGGAGCGAAGGAGGGCCATTTGCCCTGGATGCCAGCCCACCTTACTTCTGTAAGTAACAGAGTGAGGCTGTGTTCTTTTGAAGTGGGTGAGTGCGTGCATGCTAGTCACTTAGGTCGTGTTCAACTCTTTGCAACCCTATGGACTGTAGCCCGTCAGGCGCCTCTGTCCACTGGATTCTCCAGGCAAGAACACTGGAGTGGGTTGCTCCAGGGATCAAACCTGCATCTCCTGCATTGAAGGCGGATTCTTTGCCGCTGAGCCACTGGGGAAGCCCCTCTGAAGTGGTGACAGTGTGTAAAGGAGTCCTTTGGAGGCCTGAAGCACTCAAGCATAGGCAAGCAAGAGCGGCAAGCACTTGATCCCTCTGCACCGGTGTGGCTGTTCTGCTTAGATGCCACCAAGGAGGCATCTCGCTGTCAAAACCTATGAGCCCCTTCATGATGTTAGTAGGTCGGACCTAGGATTAAATCATGGCTCTCCCACTCTCTAGTTCTATGAACTTGGTTATTTACCTTTCCAACTTCAGTTTCCTCATATGTGCCAAGTGTGAATAATCATGTCTACTTCACAGAGAAACTGTATAGATTATATAGTCAAAGTTCTAACACATAATAAGTATTCAAGAAATTTTCATCCCTTTTGCTTTCTTCTGTTATTCTGCCAATAAGATCAGAATTTCCTCTCCTACCTTAACAGTCTTTTAAAATGAAAAAAAAAAAAAGATGTCATGATTTGAACAATTAGCAAATGCCTTAATTTAGCTACTAGTTTATAGCCAGTTGATAGACAAAATGAGATAAACTCTGCCAGGCTAGGTTATGTGTGGTACTTAAAATTGTTTCTGGTGTCATCTGCATACGTGTATAAACTTACATGTTTGACATGCAATTATGAAGGGTATAGACGCTGTGCTGGCACTAAGGATACAGACATGAATGTGTGTGCCTTCAAGGACTTTACCTTTTACTAAAAGGTAAAGATGAGTATATAGTCTGATTCAGGAGGTAGGATGGAAGCGTGAGGCAGGAGCTAATGAGGTTGGAGCCAAAATGGGTTGAATATTCTAATGGGAGGCCACAGACATCCCATCCCCAAGAAGCCTGGCTTCCCCAAAATCTGTAAGTTTAAGAAATTATTAAAAAGGTAATGCAAACATATCTAAAATCCAATAAAACTGAGGGAGTAAAAGAGAAGGAAGTGAACAAGCTTTGTCTGGGAGATGCTTGGCAAAGAAGTGGTATTTTAGGATGGAGTAATTCTCCTTCATTCAGGACATTATCTGAGCACTTACTGTGTTCAAGGTACAGCAGGTTTTAGTCTGCAATTTACAGATGAAGAAAATGAAGCTCAAGAGGTTAAATCCACAGGCTATGATGATCATAAAAGTTGTTAGACACATGTTACTAAGGGAGGTTAAAGCAATACTTTGAAGAGCTCTAAAAAGAAAAAAAAGAACGGATGCTGGTCTTTTTCCCTGAAGTGCAGAACTGTCAGTAGCCTAACAGAGTAGGGTAAGTGGATGACTTAGTGAGACCGATAAAACTGCTCTCAAGACTTAAAGGAATACTGTCTCTTCCATACAGACACATGTTTAATGAACCTATTATGATGAATCTCTAGGTTCCCTACCATCCTGGAATATTAGGTTAAGTTCTAGGAGTTAATTAGACTTACTGGACATCATTAACTATTTCAGACATAATGGAACCACTGTATGCTCTATATCCATCAATTATTCTCTGAAGATGCTCAGCCTATTTAGAGTAATGGCTGTACATTAAGAAAATGTGACTCAGGTTTTGCTAGCAGAAAAGCAAACCATCTGCCTCTAAAACCAATTCTCTGTGATTGGTCTTTACACTTTTAATTTTTTGAACTACAGACTTAAAAAATGTCTCTACATACATAGGTGAGACAGACTTTCTATTTAAAATTGCTACTTTACATTTTAAAATAGGAACTCTGAGTAGGAGTATTATTATTAAAACAGCATTTATTTTATGCTGTTACATTATGGTAGCTCTTGAAAATTTTCAAAAATTAAACTGATATATTGCTTTTTCATTTCTTGAAGGCAGAGAGTCAGACTGTTTCCAGTTTTGATGTGTAGAGTGCATGAAACTTCTCTCTTAGCAAGTTTCAAATATTCAACTCACTATGCACTGTTAACTGTAGTCACTATACTATATTGTCACATCCCCATGACTTATTTATTTGATGGCTGTACCTTGTGATCACTTTCACACATTTCTCCCATCCTTTTACTCCACCCCCCGACTTCTGACAATCACCGGTATGTTCTTTGTATCTATGAGACTTGTTTTTATTGTATATTTTAGATTCCACATATAAATCAGATCACCCTGTATTTCTTTCTCTGTCTGACGTATTTCAGTTAGCATAATGCCCTCAAGGTCCATGCATATTGCTACAAATGGCAAGATTTCCTTCTTCTTATGGCTGAATAATATTCCTGTGTGTATGTATAAAATCTCATATTTTCTTTACCCATTTATCCACTGACGGACACAAAGTTGTTAAAGTTGTTTCCATGTCTTGACTATTGCAAATAATGCTGCAGCAAACATGAGGGCAAAGATAGCCCTTTAAGTTGGTGTTTTCCTTTTCTTTGGATTCAATGCCCCAAAGTGGGGCTGCTAGGTTAGATAAAAGTGCTATTCTCAATTTGTTGAGGAAGCTCAATACTGCTTTCCACAGTGGCTGCACCAATTTACATTGTCACCACAATGCACAAGGTTCCTTTTTCTCTACAGCCTCAGCAACACTCGCTATCTTTTTTGATAAGAGAAGTCTAGCAGGTGTGAGGTGAATGGAACTGACTGTGGCTTTGATTTGCAGTTTCCTGATGATTAGGAGAAAAGGCTATTCAGATCCCCTGCCCATTTTTTAATTGGATTGTTTGGATTTTTACTATTGAGTTGTATGAGTTCTTTATATATTTTAGACATTAATACCATATCTATGATTGGCAAATATTTTCTCCCTTTTAGTAGGTTGAGTTTTCATTTTGTTAATGGTTTCCTCTGCATAAGATGGCTTCCTTTCCTGCACAGAGGCTTTTTATAGTCCCACTTATTTGTTATTTTTTGCTTCTGTTGTCTTTGCTTTTGGGGTCAAATCCAAAAAAAAAATCACTGCCAAGTAAATGGCAAGGCTCTTTTTCTGTACGTTTTCTTCTTGGAGTTTTTTGGGGTCAGGTCTTATGTTAAAACCTGTAATCCATTTTCAGTTCATTTTTGTGTATGGTGTAAGACAGAGGTCCAGATTCTTCGGCATGTGGCCATCTACTTTTCCCTGCAGCATTTCTTTCTCCATTGTTCTTGGCTTTATTGTCAAAAATTAGTTGACCATATATGCATGGGTTTATTTTGGGGGCTGTTTGGGTCCACTGATCTATGTGTCTTCTTTTATGCCAATATCATACTGTTTGATTATTTTAGCTTTGTTACATACATCAGGAAGCACAATGCCTCTGGCTTTGTTTGAGGTCTTTTGTGGTTCTATACAAATTATATGATTGTTTGTTCTATGTGAAAAATGCCACTGGAATTTTGATAGGGACGGCAATGAATCTGCAGATTGTTCTGAGTAGTATAGACATTTTAAAATAATAATTCTTCTGTTAATGGAATATCTTTTCATTTACTTTGTTGCTATTGTTCAGTTACTCAGTCGTGTCCCACTCTCTGCGACCCCATCTGCAGGACACCAGGCCTCCCTGTCCTTCCTCATCTCCCGGAGCCTGCTCAAGCTCATGTCCATTGAGTTGGTGATGCCGTCCAACCATGTCCTCCTCTGTCATCCACTTCCATTTGTCTTAGTCCTATTCAGTTTCTTCTGACTATGTCTTACGGTTTTCAGTGTGGAGATATTTAACCGCCTGCGTTAAATTTATTTAGGCATTTAATATCTATGTATTTATTCTTTTTGGTGAAATTGTAAACGAAACTTTTTTAGTTCCTCTTTCTGATAATTTATAGTATACTGAAGCACAACAAATGTTTGTTTTGTATCCTACAATTTCACTCTTTTTCCAATTTAGATGCCTTTTATTTCTTTTTCTTGCCTAATTGTTCTGGCTAGGACTTCCAATACTATGCTGATAAAAGTGGTGAAAGTTGGCCATTTTTACATGTATTTAATTCAATATACAAAAAAATTATTTTAATATGTCACCAATATTATTGAGATATTTTTACTTTATCATACTAGGTCTCTGAAATCTGGTATGTATTATATTTACACTTATAGCATATCTTAATTTGGACAAGTCACATCTGAAATGTTCAAGAGCCAAAGGTAGCTCAGCTCAGTTGCTCAGTCGTGTCCAACTCTTTGCGACCCCATGAATCGCAGTAGGCCAAGCCTCCCTGTCCATCACCAACTCCCGGAGTTCACTCAGACTCACATTCAACGAGTCAGTGATGCCATCCAGCCATCTCATCCTCAGTTGTCCCCTTCTCCTCCTGCCCCCAATCCCTCCCAGCATCAGAGTCTTTTCCAATGAGTCAACTCTTCGCATGAGGTGGCCAAAGTACTGGAGTTTCAGCTTCAACATCAGTCCTTCCAAAGAAATCCCAGGGCTGATCTCCTTCAGAATGGATTGGTTGGATCTCCTTGTCGTCCAAGGGACTCTCAAGAGTCTTTTCCAGCACCACAGTTCAAAAGCATCAATTCTTCAGCGCTCAGCTTTCTTCACAGTCCAACTCTCACATCCATACATGACCACAGGAAAAACCATAGCCTTGACTAGACAGACCTTAGTCGGCAAAGTAATGTCTTTTCAATATGCTATCTAGGCTGCTCATAACTTTTCTTCCAAAGAGTAAGCATCTTTTAATTTCATGGCTGCAGTCACCATCTACAGTGATTTTTGGAGCCCCCCCAAATAAAGTCTGACACTGTTTCCCCATCTGTTTCCCATGGAGTGATGGGACCGGATGCCATGATCTTCGTTTTCTGAATGTTGAGCTTTAAGCCAACTTTTTCACTCTCCTCTTTCACTTTCATCAAGAGGCTTTTTAACTCCTCTTCACTTTCTGCCATAAGGGTGGTGTCATCTGCGTATCTGAGGTTCTTGATATTTCTCCTGGCAATCTTGATTCCAGCTTGTGCTTCTTCCAGTCCAGCGTTCCTCATGATGTACTCTGCATATAAGTTAAATAAGCAGGGTGACGATATACAGCCTTGATATACTCCTTTTCCTATTTGGAACCAGTCTGTTGTTCCATGTCCATTTCTAACTGTTGCTTCCTGACCTGCATACAGATTTCTCAAGAGGCAGGCTAGGCGGTCTGGTATTCCCATCTCTTTAAGAATTTTCCACAGTGTATTGTGATCCACACAGTCAAAGGCTTTGGCATAGTCAATAAAGCAGAAATAGATGTTTTTCTGGAACTCTCTTGATTTTTCCACAATCCAGCAGATGTTGGCAATTTGCTCTCTGGTTCTTCTGCCTTTTCTAAAACCAGCTTGAACATCAGGGAGTTCATGGTTCACGTACTGGAGCCTGGCTTGGAGAATTTTGAGCATTACTTTACTAGCATGTGAGATGAGTGCAATTGTGCGGTAGTTTGAGCATTCTTTGGCATTGCCTTTCTTTGGGACTGGAA
>SJYX01021250.1:77048-88826 GCA_006410675.1 Oreotragus oreotragus | reverse complement strand
GCATCATTTCTTCCAAAGAAATCCCAGGGTTGATCTCCTTCAGAATGGACTGGTTGGATCTCCTAGCAGTCCAAGGGACTCTCAAGAGTCTTCTCCACACCACAGTTCAAAAGCATCAATTCTTCAGCGCTCAGCTTTCTTCACAGTCCAACTCTCACATCCATACATGACCACAGGAAAAACCATAGCCTTGACTAGACAGACCTTAGTCGGCAAAGTAATGTCTTTTCAATATGCTATCTAGGCTGCTCATAACTTTTCTTCCAAAGAGTAAGCATCTTTTAATTTCATGGCTGCAGTCACCATCTACAGTGATTTTTGGAGCCCCCCCAAATAAAGTCTGACACTGTTTCCCCATCTGTTTCCCATGGAGTGATGGGACCGGATGCCATGATCTTCGTTTTCTGAATGTTGAGCTTTAAGCCAACTTTTTCACTCTCCTCTTTCACTTTCATCAAGAGGCTTTTTAACTCCTCTTCACTTTCTGCCATAAGGGTGGTGTCATCTGCGTATCTGAGGTTCTTGATATTTCTCCTGGCAATCTTGATTCCAGCTTGTGCTTCTTCCAGTCCAGCGTTCCTCATGATGTACTCTGCATATAAGTTAAATAAGCAGGGTGACGATATACAGCCTTGATATACTCCTTTTCCTATTTGGAACCAGTCTGTTGTTCCATGTCCATTTCTAACTGTTGCTTCCTGACCTGCATACAGATTTCTCAAGAGGCAGGCTAGGCGGTCTGGTATTCCCATCTCTTTAAGAATTTTCCACAGTGTATTGTGATCCACACAGTCAAAGGCTTTGGCATAGTCAATAAAGCAGAAATAGATGTTTTTCTGGAACTCTCTTGCTTTTTCCACAATCCAGCAGATGTTGGCAATTTGCTCTCTGGTTCTTCTGCCTTTTCTAAAACCAGCTTGAACATCAGGGAGTTCATGGTTCACGTACTGGAGCCTGGCTTGGAGAATTTTGAGCATTACTTTACTAGCATGTGAGATGAGTGCACTTGTGCGGTAGTTTGAGCATTCTTTGGCATTGCCTTTCTTTGGGATTGGAATGAAAACTGACATTTTCCAGTCCTGTGGCCACTGCTGAGTTTTCCAAATTTGCTGGCATAATGAGTGGAGCACTTTCACAGCATCATCTTTGAGGATTTGAAATATCTCTACTGGAATTCCATCACTTCCCCTAGCTTTGTTCATAGTGATGCTTTCTAAGGCCCACTTGACTTCACATTCCACGATGTCTGGCTCTAGATTAGTGATCACAACACCATCGTGATTATCCAGGTCATGAAGATCCTTTTTGTACAGTTCTTCTGTGTATTCTTGCCATCTCTTCTTAATATCTTCTGCTTCTGTTAGGTCCATACCATTTCTGTCCTTTATCGAGCCCATCTTTGCATGAAATGTTCCCTTGGTGTCTCTAATTTTCTTGAAGAGATCTCTAGTCTTTCCCATTCTGTTGTTTTCCTCTATCTCTTTGCACTGATCGCTGAAGAAGGCTTTCTTATCTCTTCTTGCTATTCTTTGGAACTCTGCATTCAGATGCTTATATCTTTCCTTTTCTCCTTGGCTTTTTGCCTCTCTTCTTTTCACAGCTATTTGTAAGGCTTATCCAGACAGCCATTTTGCTTTTTTGCATTTCTTTTCCAAAGGTAGCTAGTGGTTACCATATTGACTAGACAGTATAGCTCTAGGTTATTTAAACAGGAACCATACTTAAGATTCAATTATCTGTTTTTCCAGAGGAACATTATCTTTTGGATTAATTATACAGATACTGATTTTCATTTCACCTGAATAAAGGGATTTTACATTCAAAGTAGCATATCAAATCCGTTTGAAATGATTTCCTCTTATTATAGGAATGAATCAAGAAACACTCAGACGCTTAACGTGTGTTCAGCAGTGAGACTGTGTCCTCTGCCCTTCGGGATGAAGGTTTAAAAATATGCAGCAGAAATGAAACACAAGTTGAAGATGCAAACCTAAGTTAAAGTCAGTAGCAGAGCATGTGTGTGTGTGCGCGTGCGTGCAGTCGGCCCAACTCTTTGCGGCCCCAGGGACTGTAGCCCACCAGCCTTCTCTACCCCATGGAATTTTCCAGGCAAGAACACTAGAATGAGTTGCCATTTTGAACTCCAGTGGCTCTTCCAGACCCAGGGATCAAACCTGCATCTCCTGCACTGACCAGAGGGTTCTCTACCAGTAGTGCCATCTGGGACGCCCTAGGAGAATATATACCACATCCCGTAAGGAGTACTGTGACTCCTTCCCGGACATGTGGCAGGCAGTCCTCTAATTGTGCCACTTACTCCAAATCAGCACCTCTCCTTCCCACTCCTCTAAATCTGGAAGAGTGTCTGAGGTGTCTGATCACACCTCTCTCATGTGAGAGAATACTGAGGGCCTCTAGTTGCCTATAACCTTCCTGCCCCCAACCTTAAACATAATGGCCTGACAACTAAGGCCCTTCATCATCTAGTTCCTCCCCTGTAACCTACTAGCAGCCCCCATGCTACTTACTTTTCCCTTAATAAACCTAAATGTAAGACTAGGTACTATGAAATTCTTAGAGGAGAACAGAGGCAGAACATTCTCTGACATAAATCACAGCAGTATCTCTAATCTCTAGATCCACCTCCTAATGAAAATTAAAAAAAAAAAAAATCACACAAATAGGACCTAATTAAACCTAAAAACTTTGGCAGAGCAAAGGAAACCATAAACAAAACAAAAAGACAACCCACTGAATAGCAGAAAACATTTGCAAACAAAGTGACTAAGAAGGGATTAATCTCCAAACAGCTTAATATAAAAAAAATTAAAAATGGGTAGCAGATCTGAATAGACATTTCTCCAAAGACAGCCAAAAAGCACATGAAAAAATGCTCCATATGACTAATTATTAGTGAAATGCAAATCAAAATTACAGTGAGATATCACCTCATACTAGTCAGAATGAGCCTCAGAATGTCTACCATCAGTAAGTGCTAGACAGGGTGTGGAGCAACGGGAGCTCTCCTACACTGCTGAGGCAGAGAAGACGACTGAGAGCAACACAAGCAACATATTCTGCAGTAAAAAGGCTCTCCAAAGGCATATGGAGAGAGGAAAACCTCTTCTTTACTGAAGACTGCCAACTACTAAAGTAGTTAGCAACAGAAGCAGAATATTAGCAAAGCATCATTTTGCAGCTTCCAATATCATAACTGGTTCAGGTAAGGACCGTCACTGGATGCTAAAACCACTGAGTAAAATGTTGGGGAGCAAGATATTTACAGTCTCCAAGTAATACTCCACATAGTACTTTTAATTGGAAAAAAAAAAAAAAAAGGTAGCAGGCAGATCCTGTGAACATCATCTTAACCAAGCAGTCTAGCTTAGCATCACCAGTAATAGGACACACTGACATTACGTGCCTACTGATACAATGCTGGGGTGAAAACAGCATCACTTAGTGTAATAATTTCTGCCAAAGTGGCTTCAGCTGAACATAAACATGGGGAAAGTGTCAGAGTAATGCACTTGACAAGCAAGCAGGTCATGTCCAGAAAGACAGAAAATAAAAAAAAAAAAAAAAGGTAGTAGGCAGATCCTGTGAACATCATCTTAACCAAGTAGTCTAGCTTAGCATCACCAGTAATAGGACACACTGACATTACGTGCCTACTGATACAATGCTGGGGTGAAAACAGCATCACTTAGTGTAATAATTTCTGCCAAAGTGGCTTCAGCTGAACATAAACATGGGGAAAGTGTCAGAGTAATGCACTTGACAAGCAAGCAGGTCATGTCCAGAAAGACAGAAAAGAGATTTTTCTGGATTTTTAAGAGACTAAACCGACACGGAGAAGGTGATGGCACCCCACTCCAGTACTCTTGCCTGGAAAATCCCATGGACGGAGGAGCTTGGTGGGCTGCAGTCCATGGGGTCGCGAAGAGTCGGACACGACTGAGCGACTTCACTTTCACTTTTCACTTTCACACATTGGAGAAGGAAATGGCAACCCACTCCAGTGTTCTTGCCTGGAGAATCCCAGGGACAGGGGAGCCTGGTGGGCTGCCGTCTCTGGGATCGCAGAGTTGGACACGACTGAAGCGACTTAGCAGCAGCAGCAAACTGACATGACAATTAGACATAATGCATGGGTGTTTTTTTTTTTTTTTTTTTTTTTTTTTTTTTTTTGTTAAAGTAGGTCTTTTAAGTTACGAATAGTACATTATAGGGAAAATTAAGGAATATGAGTATAGACTGCATAACACTATCAATGCTGTATTTTTTTGGAATAGATAGTAATAGCACTGTTGTTTCATAGGAAAAAATATTCTTGTTGTTAGGAGACAGAAGGTAAAGAATTTCAAGGATCAAATATCACGTATTCAGCATAGTCTGAATTGGTTCAGAAAGCAAAATACACACACACACACACAAATGGAAATACAGGAGAATGTTAATAGCTGGTAAATATGGGCAAAAAGTATATAGATTTTGTTGTATTAAATTTTTTCTTTAGGTTTGAAATATTTCAATATTAAAATTTAGACAAAAATTTGGGAAACAGCCTAAGAACTTGTGGAGGGAAAGGGTTTTCATCTTGTTCACCTTGATTCCCCCAAAGCTGAAGTGATACCATTATAAGAATCAAAGCGAGAGACAGATGCTCATTGATTTGAAGGGCTTTAAAATAAATCTGAATGGAGGACAATGAATGCCAAATTGAGGAAGAAGTCAACTGGCCTTTGATACCTGCATCACAGCTTCTTGGAAGAGCCGTAAGAAAGGCAGGTTTGAATCCTGGGTCAGAAAGATCCCCTGGAGGAGGGCATGGCAACCCACTCCAGTATTCTTGCCTGGAGAATCCCATGGACAGAGGACCCTGGGGGGCTACAGTCCATGGGGTCACAGAGAGTTGGACATGACTGAAGCAAATTAGCACGCACGCATGCAAGAGAGATGCAGAGGGCTCAGCCTGCTGTGTGGGAAGGAGTCCTTTCTTTGTCAACCTTCTGAAACTCAGCAAGGACAACCTTTACTTAACACTTATTGATGCAGGGGGACCTGAAAATTAGCCTGAATTATGTCCCGGAACTTTTCAGCACCTGGGCAGTGATAAGAGGAGACTTACTACTCATTGCTATGCAGGGCTCTGATAAGAAGGCCTTTCTTTCAGGATGTTATCTCTCAAAATCCTCATCTGTAAGACTCCTCCCAAGGTGAGCACTGGCCACCTCTGGATCCTGACAACTAATCCTTCCTTGAACTCAAATGACTAAGGAAGGGCTATTATAATTCTATTTGAAAGTGGCTGCATTTATCTTCATCTCTGGGAAGTCACACATTCTCCTTGCCCTTGGATTAGAGCCTTCATTAGAAGGCTCCTGATGCTCAATTTTTCTTCCATCTCCCACATTTCCTGTGTCCTGTCTCCACAGCTTGCTGTTAGAAAAACAGACCAAGGAAGCGCTGCTGCTTGGGGGAATCAAGGCTGATTAGGCCAGTTAGAAAAATGCCTCCCAGCATCAGGACTTTCAAATGCTCAGGCTTCTCCAAAATAAAACAAAAGTTATTGTTTCTCTTTGTTAAAAATAAAATGTGTTAAGTCATTAAATGCACTAAATTCTACTTACAGGCCCCAGGTTGCATTTAAAGAGCCAAATAAAGCTATTTTTAGGGGGAAAAAAAAAAACTTTCTGGGTTTATGAAATAAAAAAGGGCACTCCAAATCCATAAAATGTGACCTGTTTACATTCATTATTGGTGGCAAAATGACTGATCTGTGTAGAACTAGACCAAAACTTTTCAGTGTGAAGAGTCCATAACAGATTTAAATGTGCATGTAAAGACGGAGACGTTAGTCTGTCCAAAAGCTGCTCTGAGCTGATTTACTTTGCTCTGTTTTCCTTCACCTCCTGGGGCCCTGCCCTGCCACCTGTGGATGCTGGTGTGCCCCCAAAACATTCACACAAGGGGGGAGAACGCTGGCTATATGTGGCAAAGGTCATCCCAATTTGTTGCTGACCAGCTGTAGAACACTAGTGAAGTCATCTTGTGCTCATGGCCTCAAGTACCAAAAAAAAAACAGGGTTGAACTTTCCACTGTAATATTCTAGGGTTTTTGCTAAAAGTTCCTCAGGTGACCTCAGCATCTATATGCAAAATGTCAATAATACCTGTCCTTGGTTACCCCTACCACAGCTGTTGTGAAGATGAAGGGGTTAATGTTGATAAAGGGCTTTGACTTCTCCATGAAAGTAATGAAAATTTGTTGTGTTATCATCATCATTTCATCTGCGTGGAGGCAGCTTTAAAGTGGCATTTGCTTCTATCCTTCAAATGTCAACAGAGATTATTCTAAGTCCATCAAACAGATGGAAATGGCATAGAAAAGTGAAGAAAGAAAAGAATATGTGAGGTAGCAAAGGATAATTACTTAACATCAATCTCAGACCTGCAGGTGACATCCACACAATCTATGCTGTTTTAGGATTTACCAGTCAAATCAGATAACCCTTAGCAGACTGACAAATAAAAAACATATAAACATTATGCTCAGAAAAAGGGATAAACATATTGGGAGGAGTGTTACAGGATGCTGTGAGGGACAAGATGAGAATGACATGTGTGGGGTTGGAAAAAGACAGTGGAGGCCCCCAAAAACTGCTCTGAAGGGCATAACTCATTTGAATAAGATTTGATTAAATCAGTCTATAAACCAGCCTATGTATGTGCTCTGTTCTCAGTTGCATCTGACTCTTCGCAACGCCATGGACTGTAGCCCGCCAGGCTCTTCTGTCCATGGAATTTTGCAGGCAAGAATACTGGAATGGGTTGTCATTTCCTACTTCAGGGGATCTTCCCCACCCAGGGATCAAACCTGAGTCTCTTGAGTCTCCTGTGATGGCAGGCGGATTCTTCACCACTGCGCCACTTGGGATGCCCAGTCTATTAATACTTCATGCATAATGACATCTGTAAGAACTAGGATATATGTTGTTCTAATTGGTGAACACCTCATGCGAAGAGTTGACTCATTGGAAAAGACTCTGATGCTGGGAGGGATTGGGGGCAGGAGGAGAAGGGGACGACCGAGGATGAGATGGCTGGATGGCATCACGGACTCGATGGACGTGAGTCTGAGTGAACTCCGGGAGATGGTGATGGATAGGGAGGCCTGGCATGCTGCGATTCATGGGGTCGCAAAGAGTCAGACACGACTGAGTGACTGAACTGAACTGAACTGAATTGGTGAAGGGACCTATTAACCTTATTGACAACCATATAGATTTCAACTGGTGACAGTATGTGATGCGTAGGAGGTAGATTAAAGCTGTCACCGTGGGTGTAGGTGAAAGTGTGGAAATCATAAAGACAAAGAGAAGTTTTGGCTTGTGACACTGGAGAGGACAAGTTCAGGAGTATCCATGCAAATAAAGCCAGGCGACCCTGAAAGGAGACGAAGGCCTGGTAGAGGAGCTTGGCGGGTTACAGTCCATGGGATCACAAAGAGCTGTACACCACTGAGTTACTGAGCACACACATCATCATATATATTTAAGTTTTCTTGTTACATTTAACAATAAGTGAACAAAGAAAACCAAAAACAGAACGGTACGGATTTTCAAAATAACTCGTGTGTAGAAGGAACATCCCCTTAAAGGGAAGAACAGGACCACTTTGGAGAGGGGTTTACAAATTCTGAACACAAGGTACCCCTATTAGGTTACAATGAGGGTGGTTTTTTTTTTTAAACTGTAATAGCGTCTATCTTTACACACATCCCTATCTCCCACCCCCAATACACACACCAGTATGTGCAAAGAAAACTTGCTATTATTTTCACCATGTAAGAATCAGAAAAATCTCTGCATGTATACACTGATAAATGTTAGTAGTGAAGGGTGACTGCCATTAGAAGCTGATTCTCCTCCTGTGGCTGGCAACACTTAGTTAAATTAATCTGAGGACTGAGTCCTTGAGTTTGCAAACAGTGTTGAAGTTCTGATGGGCCATGTAAATCTGAGACTCTGGCTCAATCTGGGTAACTCTGCCAGACCGACTGCTCCCCTGGGGCCCCCTTGCTGACGAAATGTCTGCTTCCCACAGGAAAGCATCCCCCTTGCTGCCCGGCTCCCTGCTTCCCCTCCGGCCCCACCCTCTCTAGATTCCATGTCAACTCTGGTTCCCTGGGACTGCCTCCCGCTACCTCCTGTGCTCTTCCCACCAGGGCCATCGACATCAACTCTAAGAAGAGATGATCTTTCTGATATCTCTCAGCTTGAACCTCTTGTGAGACTCTTGAAAACGAAATCCCAGTGGTCACAGTGGCTTTTCACTGCCTTGTGGAAAAATACTGACAAAACAGAAACAGCAGATACATGTTTATGATCAAAGTAGAGTTCACTAGATTATGTGGCTATTTTTAGAACAGAATTTTAGTTAGAGTCTGCCCACTGTCTTTTAGGAAAAACCGCACTTATGTCAAATGTTTTATTACTAACAGAAATGATTTGTTATAGTGAGGGTAATAAAACAGTGTCTTCTTTGTCCATAAATGTACAAATGTATACGGCTTGCTTCTAATAAATTTCATCATGACCTATTTCCATTTTTAATTTCCTCTCACTGATACACAATGATAATATTTCATATTAGAAATAGCTGGCATCTTACTATATGAATATTCTAATGAGTCTGAAAATATTAGCCATTCTTAAAAGCAAGCTACTTTAATGCACCAGTAATATATTCCCTCCTGCTCTAGTTGTAATAATCAATCCACTTTTCAATATTCATACCATGGATCCTTTCCTGCTGGCAGCATGAACTTCTCTCCTTTCTTGATGTACTTGCTTTGCATTAACTATTTGCATACAAAGGTTGCATATTAGATTATCCCAGGCTCAAATTTAAGACTTTCTAGTTAGCATTTACTGTTATCAGTGGAATAGTGGCATGTATATTCTCACATGTTAAATGTTCAAATGTCTTTTTCTCCCCATCAGGTATATGACTTGGGCTGACTTCTTTTATCACAGAATTTCTAATCTGGGAGGGCCCATGTTTATGATCCAGTTCAGTGATTTAACACAGATAAAAATGAAGCTGCTCGCACTTTGACCAGTTAGGAGCCTAGGCTCAGAGCTTTGTCCTCCTGGCTCTGTTGTGTAGTTACTAAGCTGAGATTCACGGGGTCGCAAAGAGTTGGACACAACTGAGCGACTGAACTGAACTGAACTGTGCTATATCTATAGGAAATGCATTAGGTACAAATTAAGTTGAAATGCAGCTAATCTACATTCACTTTTAATATGGGAAAGTTATTTCATGATATAGAAGAAGGCTTTAGTGCCAGGGCTTTTATTTGTAATTCTAAAAAAAGTGATCTCTATTATTGGAGAAAATGGAAAAAATTATTTGTAATGAGTGGCTGTATTTTCAACTATCAGAATGAAAATTAATGTTTCAAAATATCTGCCATCAGGTTTACCCAAATCAGATAATTATAACATTTTTATGTAAAAAAGGGATGGAGAATGATGACTTTTGGTTATATTAAAAAAATCATTCCTCAAAAACTGAGTTATATAATTCTTACAAGCTAAAGTTATATCAAAGCTGTGGGTTAAGAAGTGATATTTATTTGGCATGATATAGCCAAATTTACAACAATCTATTTAGTAAAAACAATCATTGCTAAAAAATTGAATTATTTTAAAAACTGTTAAACCACAAGTTTATTTATATAGAAGCAGCTTGAGAACATCTTTTCTATATTAGTAATTAAGAAACAAACAATCCCATATATTCCTTGCTAGCATCTAGGCTGACAGAAAGATCCATGGTTTCCCTGGTTTCTCTGATGCCATCTGGCATCTAGGTGGTAAGAGGCCTCACCAGTAGGCCCCTCTGATTCTGGTCCTGGTTGTGCTTTGCTGATGAGCAGATCTAAGGTCCTCACTTTGGTTTCATCAGTAGTAGATGGAGCATCCCAAACTACCCTCTTGATGGGTGCAACTGTGACTTCTCCATTTTCTGCTCTTGATTAGACATTTTTTTTTCGTGAGAAGCAATCTGGAGCGGTAACTGTCTCTCCCCGTATTCTTCCTAGAACATCTCAATAATCTAGAAAAATGTGTCTGATCTGAGCTCCCATGGACCTCACTCACGAACGCTCACTAAGATGCCTGTGGTGTCCTCCGATTATGGGCAGATCGCCTGCTGCAGAGATGATGGACATGATTGTGCTGTCTCTGTTCTCTGCACTTAATAGTTGAGCTTTTCCAAGGAGTGTCTACAGAGTGGCTTCCCCCTGGGCACTGGCTGCCTGATGGATCTGGAGTAATGTTTGTCTCTGGCTGTAGGGTGGCTTCACTCCTGAGCAGTGGCCAGCAAGCCTCCTGTGTCACAGTCACGTGCTGTTAGTGCTGGAATGTCCCATTTTCTATTTACTGACAGACATGGCAGTTTCCTTTCTTTGGAATGAAGGGGGCATTGCCTACAGAATGCATTGCAGGACTGTGGACTGGTTCTGAGGTGCTGTTTTTTTTTTCGTGAGAAGCAATCTGGAGCGGTAACTGTCTCTCCCCGTATTCTTCCTAGAACATCTCAATAATCTAGAAAAATGTGTCTGATCTGAGCTCCCATGGACCTCACTCACGAACGCTCACTAAGATGCCTGTGGTGTCCTCCGATTATGGGCAGATCGCCTGCTGCAGAGATGATGGACATGATTGTGCTGTCTCTGTTCTCTGCACTTAATAGTTGAGCTTTTCCAAGGAGTGACTACAGAGTGGCTTCCCCCTGGGCACTGGCTGCCTGATGGATCTGGAGTAATGTTTGTCTCTGGCTGTAGGGTGGCTTCACTCCTGAGCAGTGGCCAGCAAGCCTCCTGTGTCACAGTCACGTGCTGTTAGTGCTGGAATGTCCCATTTTCTATTTACTGACAGACATGGCAGTTTCCTTTCTTTGGAATGAAGGGGGCATTGCCTACAGAATGCATTGCAGGGCTGTGGACTGGTTCTGAGGTGCTGCAGGCATCAATCTGAACTGATGAACTCTCTCTTCCGGCCCTCATTCCATAGCAGTCTTACTCTTCCAAATAAGCCCAGAGATACAGACAGCCTCCCTCAGTCCCTGCCTCCCTGTCCAGGGAGGAAGAAGTCATCTGGGCAGATTGTCTTTCCTTCTAAACAGCTTATGAGAGATGTGTAGACTTTCAGCTGGGGCCAGGGATGAGCATCCTCAAGATCCAGGCATGAAGTCAGGCATCTGGACACACATCTGTCTCTGATGGACACCCTGGTGGACTTCTTCCTGGCACCCAGCTGGGCATCTTGCCCGAAAGAGTGATGATCTCTTCTTGATTCAGGATTTAAATGTGCTTCAGCGTTCTAAATAAATGTTACTTTGTTTACTACGGCTGCAATTTTGGTAGATCTTTTTCTCCCTATGCTGCTCTAATATTTTAATTAAAGGGACAGATTTTTAAAAGTTTTGCACAAATGCTTTTTTAGCAGAAATTAGTCCAGTATGGCTCTTATAATGTGCAGTGCAAGAATGGTGATGTGTTTACTTAGGACTGGTTGAAAAAAGTGGGGAAAACCGCTAGACCATTCAGGTATGACCTAAATCAAGGCGAGAGCCGGGCCGGTGCACTAAGCGCGGGCCGCTTGCGAGAGCCGGGCCACCGCACTAAGTGCGGGCGAGAGGAGCTACCCTGTGTCTGAGGTCAGTGGCAGCCGGGAGGAGACACCCCTCATCCGAGGTCAGTGG